>CM019180.2:40906047-40945222 GCA_009739505.2 Apolygus lucorum
AACCTAATCCGACTTCATATATATATACACGAGTAGAATCTTCAACTTTGCTGGATACAGCACGATACAGTGCCGAGAAGTCAAATATAAGGTAATCAAAGCCAAACATAAAATCAGAAAATCACTCTGAAACTACAAAAGAGGTCTGAGAGAAGGGGGACTGTGAGCAGAACTGTTGTCAAATTCGCAGAGAAGCACCTAGATTTTTTTCTGTTGAGGACCTGCAATGACATATTAGGAAGTGTTGATTTCAATAAATTACAAGCCATAGATACTTTACTTACCAATTTTGCCATTGGCTGTGGAGTTGATTATGTTGGCCTTGCTGGTCTCTGCCAGGAGCATTTGCTCCTCTGGCATGCCTTGGCCCCGCCGATTCATCCCGTTCATGATTGTCCTCTGGAAAAACATGAAAATGGATATTAAATTAATGTTACTATTTCCGAAGCTGAATCCAGCTGAATTTTTCCTTGATGACTAGAATAAGGCTTCAATCTTGTTAGGGGCACTACACACAATTAGCATTCATACAAAACATGTTTCTGTTAGCTACTTCTATGGTTCTATTAGGGGAAGCGGGATGATGTTAGGGACACTAAACAATATTAATAATTGTTAACATTTTGGTTTATTATTTTCAATAATAAGCCTTTGGAATCGAGCAAGAAAAAAAATTTTTTAACCCCCCCTCAAAATTTGATGTTTTACGTTTCAAGGTACGTAGAATACGAAAATCGAATAAAAAAATTTCCGTCCGTCCGCCGTACGCGGCACTTTTCTTAGCAACACTGGACCGATTTGGTTCAAATTTGGTATATGGGCTCCATTTGTGGTCTAGTTGTGCCGCGAAGCTTTTGGTTGATGTAGGACACTTCTAAGGGGTGAAAATTAAGGGTTGAAATTTTCAAGAGTGCCATAGCTCGAAAACTCTCGAAATAAAGGTATCGTTTTTTCACCAATTTTAAATAGTACAGAATTTTTAAAAATTTTTGAGACCACCCGGAGCTCTGTAGGACAAACCGTTCGGTCCTTACGAGTATTTGAAGGTTTTCCTTCGATAAAACAGAATCATGAGTGTGAATCGCAAAACAGGTCTAATCTCCATTCAAATTTTATCGGACTAAAATGCGATCGCTGTTCATTTCTTCGATTTGTACAGTTTTGCCTTCTGCGTAACCAGTAATCAAATTTCCATATCAAGCTTTCTATTTTTCGAATCGAGTGTGAAGCGTTTAGTTCTTTCTAATAAACTTGATTGTGAAGGTGTGAAGCCATTATAGTGTGGTAGGTAGTACCTACCAATAGTTGGTAAGTAAAAAAAAGTTGGTAGGTAAAACAATGTTTGTAGGTAAAAAACGCTGCAAATCATTGCTCACTGATCAGATCACTGATCAGCTGTGTGAGCTCCGAAGCCATTTTCAATCCTATTGAATGGAAGTGCTCTTCCAGGCGTCTCCAGCATTCGAGGATATCTTCTTCACTCCTCACATCACTGATCAGCTGAGTGAGCTCCAAAGCCATTTTCAATCCTATTGAATGGAAGTGCTCTTCCAGGCGTCTCCAGCATTCGAGGAGATCTTCTTCAATCCTCACATCACTGATCAGCTGAGTGAGCTCCAAAGCCATTTTCAATCCTATTGAATGGAAGTGCTCTTCCAGGCGTCTCCAGCATTCGAGGAGATCTTCACTCTTGAGATCACTGATCAGCTGAGTGAGCTCCGAAGCCATTTTCAATCCTATTGAACGCAGGAGCTGAAATTTCAGAGGGAAGGTCAAGGGAGAATACAGATGGTGGTAGGTGCTATTGATGGAGAACCAGTGATCTATACAGAAGGATGATCTATACACAAAATAATAAACCTTTGAGCAATGATTTGCAGCGTTTTTAACCTTTTTATTAACTTATATGTTGTTTTACATAACAAAATCATTATATGGCTTTATCGATATAGGAGAAATCTTTATTCTAAATCAATACTTAAAGTTTGTCCTTCTTATCAATGGTATTTTCTCCAATCTCTAGAACACCGACGTTTCGACAATACCGACTTCTTGAATAATGGCATTGCGCATAGAGATAAAGCACGACACTAAAGGAATTCCTCGGTAAATTGAAGATGGTGCCCCGAAGTTTAGGACTTGCTGTTTAGGACTTCCCGTGTTGATTCGGTCAAGCGTTGCTTCTCTACCTATTTCCGTACACACAGTCATAGCCGCTCACGCTCCGAGACCCCTTAATCGATCCTTTGACAGGTGAGGTCACCCGATATTTAAATTTCAGAAGTGGTTTCCCTAAACAATCCACATCATTCGACACTCGGTGTATTGGGGTGTTTACAAGGAAATATTAAAATACGTGGGTCACTTAATTAGTAAGTAATGCGATCGTGGTTGGAAGGAATATTATCCAGTTTGTCGTTAACCTGTGGCTCCTCTTTCAAACAATTTAGTTACCGGGCAATAGCCGTTAAAAATGAATTTGCCGATTCCCATTCCAACCAAGTGCGGTATTCGGACTTCTCGCAAGTAATTCGTTTTCTCACAGCCCAAAAAATGTCGCGAATTGAAATTCATTCAGCTTACACAGTTATATGGAGAGGGTTTAAAGAGCGCTAAAAATGTGCGTAAATGGGTTTAAAATCTAAGGGAGGCCGGACGAATAAAGAAAAGGACTGATTACAGCTGTCACAGACAAAATGATCGCAAAAGTTGAAACATTAGTGAGAGAAGATCGTCGTGTCACCTCTATGGGAACTTCACTTATTGCTTCCTGAAATGTCTGAAGGTTCCATTCACACCGTTATTAGAGAAAACTTGATGTTCAACAAAGTTGAGGAGGACAAAGAGGAAGTACAACGCTTTGGTTGAGAGAGCTGGAAGAATTCTATTATATAGATATGAATTTTAGGGCAAAGCTAGTGGGAAGACAAAGTGCATCGATCGACATGGGAATTATGTGAAAAATCAATAAAAGAACAATAAAAAAAAAATTCGAATGTTTAAAAATGGGGAGACCCTACTTAATATGTGAACCTCGTATTTTAGTCTTCAATGTTTATTATAGACGAAAATTTAACTTGAAGTTGAATTTCCAACCCCATTTTTTCTTTTAAAGTATTAAAGAGAGAGAGAGTAAGATGTATTAAATTTACGCGCTTTTTGCGTTTTAGAACTTTTTAACAAGTTTGGTTTCCGATGTACCTGTCTGAGGTATATTTTTCGCCCGGATTGCGCAGTTCCAATAGACGAAAAACGATCATTCGGATATCTTTTTCATTGAGGTTTCAAGAGGATTGCTTATAAATTCCATGGCTTTTGATAAGTAATAGGAACCACAGTTTTTGGGGAAAAGCCAACAAAACTCAAATTCCAAAAGGTAGGCTAAATTAAACGAAAGAAATAGCGATTTTTATGGGCTTTTATGGCCATCTGCGCGCACAAACATAACACACTACTTGATTTTCCTAAAACATCGATTCCTCGAAGGTAATTAGAAGTAGGTTTCAGAATTGATGATAATTAATTCGGAGTTTTCAAAATTGGTTTTCTCTATGGAAATAACCGATGGAACTCTGAGAAAATAGGAAAACATTCTGGAAAATCTACATAAACTTGAATGAATTCTCAAACACATTGTAGTTCCAAAACGTAGAAAACCACAAAATTGATCGTGAAGTTCATGTTTCATCTCAAAGAATTCAAGTAGATACTTAGCCCTCTTTCTTTGCTTAACGAATAACGAGTTAATTTTGTAACAATCAGATTCATTGTGTCTCTGGCCCAATGTGAAAGCATTACTGCCCAGCCAAATTGGCAGACCTTTCTCCTTTTTTGACCGACTTTATGAGACACCCTAGTTTGTAGTTACTTTTATCCAAATCGATGCTTCCGAACGTACCAAAGGTTCTTCGTTTCGACGCTCTCTTTTTCTCAGTCGAAATTTTTGTGTATTCGATATTCGAAACTTTCGATTCATGATGACAATTTTTCAATCTACAAAAATTATTGGTTTTAACCTTGAGTACTCATTAAAAAAATGACTAGATCCAAAATGGCGTTCTTATATTGAAGAAATGAAGAGCAAATGACAATTTGCTCTTCATGATGACAATTTTTCAATCTACAAAAATTATTGGTTTTAACCTTGAGTACTCATTAAAAAAATGACTAGATCCAAAATGGCGTTCTTATATTGAAGAAATGAAGAGCAAATTTCGAATTCCAAATTGGGCAAGATTGTAAGCTGGAGCTGGTGTGTTTCCAAAGGCTCCTAATCCAATTTTGAAACAAAAGTTCAACATGATGAAAATTTCGAAATTTTGAGGTCAATAAAATTGAAGCGATTTTTTCAAAAACAATTATAAAACCTCTATAGATGGAACAATTTTTTTTTCTTGTTATTCAGAATGACACGAGTCTATCAACGACTAATCCTCTTTTTGAATGTTGCTGCAATGTTACGATGATAGGAAAGTCCTATTATTTGGAAGTGATATTGAATTCTTCTCCAAGCGGTACGTTAGCAGAAAATCTACCATTTTAGCAGAATAAATTTGTCGAATAGTGACCCAAAAATACGGGAGACCAGTTTTACGAAGGTGACCCGTTCATTTTACGCAGTAAATACCCATTTTTCAATTATTGCAGGAGAACTGTTGGTGTGAAGAGTACTTTTACTATCATATTTTTAACTAGAACCTGAAACTGGAACGGTAGATTGATCAAAAACGTTGAAGGGAGCAGTTCTTTCTGCAGAGTCACCTTCCGGATCCCCAACCAACCTCGCCCTTCTCCCTCTTCATTGTGTTCGTTCGTCCTCAGGGCAAGTTGAGGATACGTTTTCAAAAGCTTATTGTTTGAAGTTGAAATAGGGTGGAAGCCCTCCTACGATTATTCTCTGGGGAGTGAGTGAAACTGAACGAGGTAACAGTCGAATGGAATTTGACGCAGAAGAACTTGTCAGTCCAGTTATTACATATTTATCATAGGTACCTATCATATTGATATACCTGTGTAATTTTAGGACTAATACTAACTCGAAAATATCCGATTTTGTCTGCTTTTTACGCTCATTTAGTCCCTCAAAATATGTATATGAAGAATTGGACGAGCAGTACTATGAGAGGAATTGGATTGGGGAGCATGAATAAGTAACTCTCTACCAGTAGGAACTGTAATACTACAGTTCTTTTATAATACGTTTGTATTTAACAACGTGTACATGACTGAATGTGCCTCGTACAAAACATAAAGCAAAATGGTGATGATAATGGGGTGTGCGCATGGGTCAGAAAAACTGTTTGTTATTTTTAATCTAAACTAGACCTCATTCTGAGAATTTTGACACCAACGGCGACCTCGTGAGAAGACCTTTTTCTATGATTTTTCAGTTTCGAATGTTTATGACGTCATGGAGGGTCCCGCCCAAGCGGGAAGGGCGCGTGACGTCATAAACGTTCGAACTTTGAACTCATAGAAAAATATCTATTCATTCAAAAATAGAACGGCTGGTGTCAAAATTCTCAAGATGAGGTCTACTTTCGATTATTATTATTTTTTATAATCATGCACACCCCCCATTATGAACAGATCTTATGAATTTTTTAATATTATTCTTTATAAAAAATGGAGAATTCCGGGGAATTTTATCAAATTTTGTTTATATCACCGTAATGATACAAAATAATTATTGCAACTATTTTCAGACGATATCAATTATTCTGCACTACATCCTTTAATATACATCTGAACTGGGGTAGTTTCAAATTCTGACTGTCATCACTCTCTATCCGCAGAGAAGAAGTTTAGTACAACCTAAAAATTCAAATAATATTCTGTTGAGTGATGGAGGATTTCCAGAGAGAGTCGACTCTCGTATTCGAAGCGTATCATCAAATTCGAATGCGAAGGGCGGGAATAATCAAATCGGTTGAGCTTCGAAGCCCGGAGCAAGACCCAGTAATCTCCCAATTTCCTCGCAATCTTATTCTAGATGTGGGTTGGACACCGTCTGACGAAGAACTTAATAAAGTTAACCTGAGGAAATATGTAACGAAATTACTATAGGAGAGTTTTGGAACAAGATGGAAGAAAATTAAGAGCGTACGTTTCCCAAGAACCCAAAAATTACATAAGTATATCAACAGTTTAGTATAGATTTTATCATTTGAGTCTTTTTTGGGTACGATCACTAAGTAGGCATACATTTTGAATAGATGAGAATGGACCTGTCAATAGTATAAATCGTGCCTACTAGTGACGGGAAGAGCGATTCTCTATGATTCGACTCCCAACAAATCGCCAACACCGGCGAAGCATCTCATTACTGAACAAACCACCCCACCTCAATCACTCAATTTTTCCGCATGTTAATCTCATGTCTCGGTCTAAAGGCGTTTCCGAGGACATAACCCAAGAAAATGGGTGAATTAACTGTAGATGTGATTCCATGTACCTATCTGTATATTTTTACATAATTTAAAACACATGTTCTCTTCTTTTATACCTAATTTTTTTCTGACAATCAAAAACTTTTGAGCCCAACAATTTCTATTTTTTCAACGAACGGTTACCTGTCAAATAGAACATTATGAGCACTACTATTTCCATCTGGAAGGGTTACTATTGACTTGAGATGGACACCCCCCCCCCCTTGCGTCGTCATTCGGGGGAGGGGGATCACACAGCCCAGGTGGAAAACCAAGATCACAGTAGTATTATTAAACGCTGCAAATTATTTCACAAAGGTTCATCATTTTCCTGTATAGATCACTCGTCTGCAAAGATCACAGCTTTGCAAATTGTCACTATTTTTTTCTTCCAACTCCCCTCAAAGACAAATTGGCTTTTGTGACGACGGAGGTGGCACGCCATAAATATAAATAAATAAATAAAATACAATGGGGACGACGCCCAGGACTCAGTCGACGCCGGCCCTAGGGATGAGGGAATATGAGGAGGATGGGGGTGGAGAGAGGGATGAAGGGAAGTGCCTTTATAGAAAGACCACCAATTGAAATACGAGCCAAGCAGAACGCGGGTGGTGATATCACGGAGTACGCCTACCGAGATGCCCAACTCGCGCAACTCGTCCATCCATAGGTACCCACTACCTACCTACTCAAAATAATTATCTTCACAATCATGTTTATTTGGAAAAAATAAACACTTCACGCTCGATTCAAACATTAGGGTTCCTTCAATGGAAATTTGATTACTGGTTGCTAAGGAAGCAAAACTGAATACAACTCGAAGAAACAGGAGCATCTAGAGGAAGAAAGTGGTGGAACGGCGTGAGCGCTGCCTAGCGAAGATAAGATGAACCTTCCAGAGCTCAAAAACCTAGGTTATCTCTCTTATCAGTTGGCTTATGCTATGTAGGTATCAAGTGTTGAATTACTAATTCTTTCGTGAATAATAGAATGCTTTAAAAATTAATGTTGTTTACCTACGAGTACATAGATTTTCATTTCAGACTGAATGAGGGTAAATTTCTGGTTTCCTAAAGATTAGGCAGGGATTTACAGGCATTACCACTGGTCGATAATGGAGGTGCATCCATCTTGCCAAAAAAGAAGAGAAGGTTCATCTAATCGTCGCTAGATAGCGCTTGGGATGTTCCACCACTTTCTTTCCCTAGATGCTCCTCGAAGAAACGAACAGCGATCGCATTTTAGTCAGATTTCAGATAATATTTGAACGGATATTAGACCTCTTTGAAGCAGATGGTTTGTCCTACAGAGCTCCGCGTGGTCTCTAAAAATTCAATACTATCTTAAATTGGCGAAAAAACAATACCTTTATTCCAAGAGCTTTCGAGCTAGGGCACTCTTGAAAATTTCAACCCTTAATTTTTCACCTCTAGAAGTGACTGACATCTACAAAGCTTCGCAGCACAATTAGACCCCAAATAGAGCCCATATACCCAATTAAAACCAAATCGGTCCAGGATTGCTAAGAAAAAAGCCACGTAGGGCGGACTGACGAAAAAATTTTTCGGATTCTACGTACCTTGAAACAAAAAAAAATTTGAGGGGGGTAACTTTTTTTTTGTCGATTCCAAAGGTTCATTATTAATAATATGATGATTTCATACATTTATTCACGAAGAGGTAGACCCTCAGGCTGTTTTTGTAGAAAAGGAGCATTGTAAGGTTGTGCCAATAATGAGAAGGAGTCCTGAATTTTACGGGAACAGACACGTTTTTTCACGCTCAAAACTGGAATATCTTATTGGGAGATATTTTTCCATTCAAGCTGAAGTATTGAAAAATGCAATGAAAAATTGAAAATAGAACACTTTGTATTTATTAATTTTGGTGCCTGATTGTTTTAAAAATTTATTCGTCTATGAATGTATCCGTAATGAACACTTTATGGGCCTGGGACCTAATGGTGGTGACTCAAAACTAGAATAAGTAAACTAGTAAGTATTTCACTATCGACATTGAAAATTTAGGTAAGAAGGTATAGAAAACTATCAACTGGTTTTAGGCTAAAGTTGAGGGTTCTTGATCCCTGTAGAAGGAAGTTTAATTTTTTGTGACTTTCAAACGCTGGAAGATCTTAGAAACAAACGGAAGATTCTTGAGCAGAACATTCAGCTCGTATTCAGAAGACAATTCAGTCGATTTGAGTACCCTAAAGATTCAGCTTACTGATCAACCAAGTATTATAATACTTGGTTGATCAGTAAGCTGAATCTTTAGGGTACTAATAATTATTATCCATTTTTCTTCAACCCACTATTAGTTAACAAAATTCTTCGTTCGCTCACTCGCCCCCTCCCCCACCACCCATTCTGACCTACGGATAAGGGACGATGAGGAAGGTGGGGGTGGAGAGAGGGATGAAGGGAAGTTCGTCTATAAAATGTAACTTACGGAATCAGCCACCCTATATGAACTAATCAGTACCGAAATCACTTAGGTCAGAAACACAGGCGTCAATCTTCATTCATTTCACTGCTTCTTTTCTGATTGGAAAAATATTTTGTGACATGACATGACTTCTTTCTGTGAAAGTTGAAAGAAAGGAGAATATCATGGAGGATTAGGTAGCTTCTCTGGATCTGTGGACAGTCATCACTAGAGCTCGGAATTTGCATATCTTTTATTATGCGGTATATCTTTGTATTTGAAGGTTTTGAAGGTTTCTGAAGGGTATGCGGTGGTTTAAATTGAAATTAAAATTGCATATTTTTGCATATTTCGGTCATTTTGGGGATTTTTGCATTTTTTGGTCATTTTGGGGATTTTTGCATATTTTGCGGCATATTTTACCAGTTTTTTGCGTATTCTGGATTTTTTAAAAAAGTCAGTGCTGGAAGTTGACAATATTTGAAATCGAATGTTGGAATGTTTTGTCCCCTCACTTACATCACCCCAGCAGGTAATGGGCCATTACCTGCTCTAATGAATTGATGAGTGACAATGCGTGACAATAAGTGACAATATCGAAAAATCCAGGGTGGTCTTCAGTGGTTCAATCGCGAAAATTCTCAAAGGAGAAGACAGCTCGTGGGACTCTCCCTACTCTCCAAAAGAGATTTCCATTTTTAAATTTTTGCCTATTGTATCTTGCGATGTAGAGAGATCGTTTTCTGCATTGAAAGAAATTTTAAGTGACAGGAGACACTGTTTTACACCTGATAATTTGGAGCGTGCAATTGTTGTCCAATATAATATGTAGTTCATCTTTACATTTATACCTAGTTCGTATAAATGTATAAAAGTAAATAAAAATGTATAACTGATTTTTTGAATTGCTTGTTTACTTTACCTGATGCTTCATAACTTTTTTCTAGGAGAAAAAAGTGCTAAAAAAATGTAATAATATGGAACATCCTTTCTTAAAATACTGAAATTCCAAAGTCGTATGCAGTTTTAAGGGCAAATGCATTTTTTTGCATATTTTTTCCAGTTTCTGGTGCATATTTTCGGGAAATTTTCGTGCATATTTTCCGAGCTCTAGTCATCACTCACTCTGTCCTCTGGTAGGTACCTCTCTCCCCAACGGTTTGAATCAAGCCCGTGGGTACGTAGATCCGCTAGACTTGGCGGATGAAACAGCTGAGTCGTTAGAAATATTCCCTTTTCAACTAAGATGCCAACTTCCTTGGATACTAACTAAAGCTGCAGATCCAGGAATTTAACTGAAGAACTGAACTGTTGTCCATCCCCCCCTCGCCAACATGCACGAAGGAGGCAATCTTCGTATTTCTACATACTGATTATGTTTGGGATGCCATAACTCTGGAATTGAGTCAGTACATGATACAACTACCTGGTCAATTCTGTGGCAAGAGAAAACTGTACTATGCAATAAAATAAACTTCAATAACTAGCAAGTAGTTATCGTGTCTTGTCGATAAAAGAATGTTGGATCGATAATCTTGTAAATACGGGGTCTTGATCCTCGATTAAAATCTGGAGATTCTACACAATTTTTTACGATTTTGTATCTATGAAATGCGGCAGAGTTCGATATAAATAAACTCTCACGTGGGTAGGCGGCTGGACAGCATCCTACACACACAGGTACTTACTGCTGCAGCTTCAAAAAGGCTGGAGAAAAAACCTTTTTCACTAAGAATAAACTATTTTTCTACAGAATGTATAGGCGTTCCATACGACTATAAATTAATCCAACAAACTAACTAGAAAGGTACGAGTAAATAAACTTACGTTGATGCAGAGGATGGGTGATTCAAAGAAAGGTCACCGAATGCGAATTATTCTAAGGAATGACTGGTTAATACAGCATCATCTTTAGCCGGATTTCAGAAACGAATAGCGCGAAACGCGGTTCAACTCGATAACTACGAGGGAAGTGCACGAAGATAAGATGAAAAGATTGATACGTGCGACAAAATCCGACAAATGCGGCAACACCATCAACGATCGGCTTCGCACTGAACACAGAAGATCGAATATCGTTGACAAGGAACACGGAATGAAACGTCCAAACGAGTTGTGTCGAAAACAACAAGTTGGGTGTTTAGTATCCATGATGTACGGGTTGTGTTTGAGTTACACCGTTGGAGCGCTAAAGTAGCTTACGGGACCTAACCAAATTCCCGCCACCATATTTCGGAACGGAATTTCCCAGAGCAAAGAGGTGAATTGGGAGTAGATGACTCTCTATACTATAAATATACTATAATTAATACCATATTACTGTCATAGTACCGTAATTGAACATGGTTGGTTCCATGTCAGTTGGATGGATACTATCAAGAGGATAATTGGGTGTGCGCCTGGGTAGGAAAAACAGTTTATTGTTAATTTTAATCTAAGGTAGACCTCATTCTGAGAATTATGGTACCAACCGCGACCTTCTAGCGAGTGTAAATGTTTTCCAATAAATTTTTGAAGTTACGACCGTTTATGACGTCACAGTGGGCTGGGGGGCCCCGCCCACTCGAGAGACGCGGACATCATAAACGGTCGAAACTTTGAAAAATCATAGAAACAGATCTACTCACGCTAGAAGGTCGCGGTTGGTGCCAAAATTCTCAGGTTGTAGTCTACTTTCGATTAAAAATCTAAAAAAAAAAGTCAAGGCGCACCCCCCATTGGCCCCTTCAAAAACCCCTTGTTATAATCTACATGTTCAGAGATCTTCCTACTCCTATTTATTCTCCAAACGGTTGGAAGAGGAACATTTTACAAGTGAAACGAAGGTTAGCTGTTTTGTCTAACATTCAATCCATCTCACTAGTGCCTAGACTTGTTTTCCACCAGAGTATCAGGACCACAACAAAGCACTTGGCTACAAGACTGGGCTCGAGTATTAGGTAGGTATATTTTATATATTGTATTATTGGTTTATTATTTTCAATAATAAGCCTTTGGAATCGAGCAAGAAAAAAAAATTTTTAACCCCCCCTCAAAATTTGATGTTTTACGTTTCAAGGTACGTAGAATACGAAAATCGAATAAAAAAATTTCCGTCCGTCCGCCGTACGCGGCACTTTTCTTAGCAACACTGGACCGATTTGGTTCAAATTTGGTATATGGGCTCCATTTGGGGTCTAGTTGTGCCGCGAAGCTTTTGGTTGATGTCAGTCACTTCTAAGGGGTGAAAATTAAGGGTTGAAATTTTCAAGAGTGCCGTAGCTCGAAAACTCTTGAAATAAAGGTATCGTTTTTTCACCAATTTTAAATAGTATCGAATTTTTAAAAATTTTTGAGACCACCCGGAGCTCTGTAGGACAAACCGTTCGGTCCCTACGAGTATTCTGATTCACTAAACGCACCAGTCGCTAACTTAACCACCGAGTTGCTAACTGAAGCGACATGGATATTATAAACTCAATAGTGTTTCCGATTCATTTTCCAAGAGATTAGTACCGTTAAAATTTACCAATTAAGGTGAATGAACACTTTTTGGAAACGGGAGAGGGAGGGGAATAGATGTGTAAATGAATAGATTAGGTTTATTTGTTACCCCCTCCATAAACAACGATAAATCGTCAACTTATATTGTAATAAGTTGGAATTGAAAAAAGTTAGAAAATCAAAATGTATCAAATATATTCATGTGAGTACTCTTTTTTCATGAGATTCAAGGCGATGTGAGGGCTCACAATGTGGAAGTATTAAATTTTTTACCCCCACCACAAATGTAAATATAGAAGGCATGTTAGGTATGCTAGAATCAAATCCTCCACATAAAAAATCGTGTAGGTACTTTTTGGAAACAGGGTGATTAGGAGATTCACATTTTGGTAGAATTACATTTTTTACCCCCACCCTAACATACAGTTTGTTAGGTAGGTATGCTAGTACCAAATCCTCCACATAAAAAATCGTGTAGGTACTTTTGGAAACAGGGTGATCAGGAGATTCACATTTTGGTTGAATTACATTTTTTACCCCCACCCTAACATACAGTATGTTAGGTATGCTAGTACCAAATCCTCCACATAAATAATCGTGTAGGTACTTTTTGGAAACAGGGTGATCCGGAGATTCTCATTTTGGTAGAATTACATTTTTTACCCCCACCCTAACATACAGTATGTTAGGTATGCTAGCTCCAAATCCTCCACATAAAAAATCGAGTGGGTACTTTTTGGAAACAGGGTGATCAGGAGATTCACATTTTGGTAGAATTAAATGCTTAACCCCACCTTAACATACAGTATGTTAGGTACCTATGTTAGATCCAAATCCTCCACAAAAAAATTCGTGTAGATACATTTTGGAAACACGATGATTAGGAGATTCACATTTTGGCAGAATTACATTGTTAACCCCACCCTGTTTCCGAAAAGTACCCCCTCAATTTTTTATGTGGAGGATTTGGTACTAGCATACCTAACATAATGTATGTTAGGGTGGGGGGTAAAAAAATGTAAATCTACCAAAATGTGAATCTCCTGATCACCCTGTTTCCAAAAAGTACCTACACGATTATTTATGTGGAGGATTTGGTACTAGCATACCTAACATGCTGTATGTTAGGGTGGGGGTAAAAAATATAACTCTACCAAAATGTGAATCTCCGGAACACCCTGTTTTCAAAAAGTACCTACACAATTTTTTATGTGGAGGATTTGGAACTAGCATACCTAACATACTGTATGTTAGGGTGGAGGTAAAAAATGTAATTCTACCAAAATGTGAATCTCCGGAACACCCTGTTTCCAAAAAGTACCTACACGATTATTTATGTGGAGGATTTGGTACTAGCATACTTAACATACTGTATGTTAGGGTGGGGTAAAAATGTAATTCAACCAAAATGTGAATCTCCTGATCACCCTGTTTCCAAAAGTACCAACACGATTATTTATGTGGAGTATTTGGTACTAGCATACCTAACATACTGTATGTTAGGGTGGGGGTAAAAAATGTAATTCAACCAAAATGTGAATCTCCTGATCACCCTGTTTCCAAAAAGTACCAACACGATTATTTATGTGGAGGATTTGGTACTAGCATACCTAACATACTGTATGTTAGGGTGGGGGTAAAAAATGTGATTCTACCATAATGTGAATCTCCTGATCACCCTGTTTCCAAAAGTACCTACACGATTATTTATGTGGAGGATATGGTACTAGCATACCTAACATACTGTATGTTAGGGTGGGGGTAAAAAATGTAATTCTACCATAATGTGAATCTCCTGATCACCCTGTTTCCAAAAAGTACCTACACGATTATTTATGTGGAGGATTTGGTACTAGCACACCTAACATACTGTATGTTAGGGTGGGGGTAAAAAATGTAATTCTACCATAATGTGAATCTCCTGATCACCCTGTTTCCAAAAAGTACCTACACGATTATTTATGTGGAGGATTTGGTACTAGCATACCTAACATACTGTATTTTAGGGTGGGGGTAAAAAATGTAATTCTACCATAATGTGAATCTCCTGATCACCCTGTTTCCTAAAAGTACCTACACGATTATTTACGTGGAGGATTTGGTACTAGCATACCTAACATACTGTATGTTTGAGGTGGGGGTAAAAGATATAGTACTCCTAAATGCAGAAAAATGGTCCCCTATATAATACGTAAATGTTAACGTGGAAAAAAACACGAGAAATCCTCGAAAACCGGAAGATTTTGAGTAACAACTCGGTTGATAACTGAAACCACTTGGTTGATAAGTGAAGCGACTGCTCCGGACCAGTCGCTAAGAAAAGAGCCTTCGAAACCACTGAGTTGCTTCAGTTAACCACTGAAACGAGAAAAAGGTGCGTTTAGTGAATTAGAATAGGTCGCTATTATAATATCCATATCGCTAACTCCGAAAATTAGCCACCCAGTGGTTTCGGGAAACCACTCAGTTGCTTCGCGAAGCCACTCCGGGCGCGTTTAGTGAATCAGAATAGGGCCCCTGGACCGATTTGGTTCAAATTTGGTATATGGGCTCCATTTGGGGTCTAGTTGTGCCGCGAAGCTTTTGGTTGATGTAGGTCACTTCTAAGGGGTGAAAATTAAGGGTTGAAATTTTCAAGAGTGCCCTAGCTCGAAAACTCTCGAAATAAAGGTATCGTTTTTTCACCAATTTTAAATAGTATTGAATTTTTAAAAATTTTTGAGACCACCCGGAGCTCTGTAGGACAAACCGTTCGGTCCCTACGAGTACTTGAAGGTTTTCCTTCGATAAAACAGAATCATGATTGTGAATCGCAAAAGAGGTCTAATCTCCATTCAAATTTTATCGGACTAAAATGCGATCGCTGTTCATTTCTTCGATTTGTATACAGTTTTGCCTTCTGCGTAACCAGTAATCAAATTTCCATATGAAGCTTTCTATTTTTCCAATCGAGTGTGAAGCGTTTAGTTCTTTCTAATAAACTTGATTGTGAAGGTGTGAAGCCAGTATGGTGTGGTAGGTAGTAACTAACTGGTAGGTAAAAAAAAGTTGGTAGGTAAAAAAAATGTTGGTGGGTAAAAACCGCTGCAAATTATTGCTCAAAGGCTCTTCAGATCACTGATCAGCTGAGTGAGCTCCGAAGCCATTTTCAATCCTTTTGAATGGAAGTGCTCTTCCAGGCGTCTCCAGCATTCGAGGAGATCTTCTTCACTCTTCAGATCACTGATCAGCTGAGTGAGCTCCAAAGCCAATTTTTACTCCTATTGAATGGAAGTGCTCTTCCAGGCTTCTCCAGCATTCGAGAAGATCTTCTTCACTCTTCAGATCACTGATCAGCTGAGTGAGCTCCAAAACCATTTTTACTCCTATTGAATGGAAGTGCTCTTCCAGGCGTCTCCAGCATTCGAGGAGATCTTCTTCACTCCTCAGATCACTGATCAGCTGAATGAGCTCCGAAGCCATTTTCAATCCTTTTGAATGGAAGTGCTCTTCTAGGCGTCTCCAGCATTCGAGGAGATCTTCTTCACTCTTCAGATCACTGATCAGCTGAGTGAGCTCCAAAGCCAATTTTTACTCCTATTGAATGGAAGTGCTCTTCCAGGCTTCCCCAGCATTCGAGAAGATCTTCTTTACTCTTCAGATCGCTGATCAGCTGAGTGAGCTCCAAAGCCATTTTTACTCCTATTGAATGGAAGTGCTCTTCCAGGCGTCTCCAGCATTCGAGGAGATCTTTTTCACTCTTCAGATCACTGATCAGCTGAGTGAGCTCCGAAGCCATTTTCAATCCTATTGAACGCAGGAAGCTGAAATTTGAGAGGGAAGGTCAAGGGAGAATACAGATGGTGGTAGGTGCTATTGATGGAGAACCAGTGATCTATACAGAAGGGTGATCTATGCAGAAAATAATAAACCTTTGAGCAATGATTTGCAGCGTTTTTTTTCTTATGATAGTATAATTTGCTGTCGAAAAACATATTATTGAGCCCATTCGGGGGAGAAGATATTCCCACATGAATCTGAGCACTTGAGCTGTAACTTCTTTCAACAAACCTCCTTCCAATGTAGAGAAAAGTCTTCATTACCTTTGTGGTAACCTGGTTTTCAGATCAGAACCTCTCCATGGTAACCTGGTTTCAATAGATGAGAAACTGAGTTCCTAAAATATTTGCTTCTCTACTCCCATAAGAAAGCTCACCCTTTCTAATAACATTGCGTTTCAATTTAACTTCAGACAGTCAGATAAACGAGAATATCTCTGTCCTAAATTCCTTATTCAAAATTCACTAAGTAAAATTCACGACAGTGTTGATTCCAATATTCAGAATCCAATCCACAACAGAGGTTCTCAGCACTAAATCACAATAAACAATTTATTTCGATCAGTGATCACGCTGCCCTCAATCATGGAGGCACCTTTATCTAAGTAGAGCGTTTTTAGTAACAAAGCAACACCGAATTACTAGACACTTTTATTCTATCAAAAACAATGATATAAAAATAAATAGGTACAAACAACCAATGATTCAGAAAAATATCATCATAGTAAAGTCCAACTAATTATCCCATAATTGAATACCGACGAGAAGATTAAGTAGGTAAATAGGATCTTCCTTTGTGAAAACATTATAAGAGATTTATATATCAAAATAATAAAGAATCAAATAATTAAACATGGATTTTTCTTGTTACCTACCTACCTATTGCGCCGGACCTATGCTCAGTAAAATAGCTTAAGTAACTAATGAATCACAGTTCAAAATCCAACAAGTTCCTTCAGGTAGGTAGTCTTAAAACACTATCTCGCTATCCACCAACAATATTGCAAGAAAATTCCAAAAATATCAGTAAAAAAAGGGGGATTAGTCTTTCTTATCAGGCCTGAGTCTTTTACTGGAAGACTCCATGCTGTCTATCCACAATTTGAGATCTTCAGTGGGCTGAGGCTTGGGTCCGGCTTTCAGGACCTCCATGACCTCCTCCACAATCGGCTTGTGCATTGTAGCTTTGGAGAGGATGGCCGCTCGTACGAAATTGTCGCTCGTAATGAACTTCTGCTCTAGGTAGATGGACCTGTCGTCCCAGTAGATCATCTGCTCGGAGTAACAAAAGCACTTGTCAGAAATGTGAAGTGGAAAAATAAATGAGTGATATTACTGTCCGAGACATATCGATGATTTTGAATTTTTGTCGGAAGGCCAGGAAATGGCAGAGGTAGGATAGACCTCGGACAGATGGTACCTTTATTAACTATATCGTCTACTTGAAGATGTAGCAAAATGTCAGTAGTACTCGGAATAAACAAGAAACAAAACCATTCATGAACGAATTTTTACTTCAAAAACCTTTTTAAAAAAATTGTCTTCCAATTCTCATTACACCATACTACGACACTATTATGCATAGGCTATGTTGGAAGATGTTTATAGCACATATTCATGCCAGGGGCGGCTACTGATAGGATCTTAGGCGCATGTGCACCCCTAGCCAATTAAAAAAAGAAAAGTCTGCCAAGTGGGTGTGGCACATAGCTTCCTCGTATCCATAACCCGATTATATAGATAGATATAGATATATCTATAGATATATCTATAGATATAGATAGATATAGATAGATATAGATATAGATTATATAGATTATATAGATGCATAGTAGTTAATCTCAAAACATTATTCTCAAAGTACCTTCCACTACCCTCATAGTGGACCATCTACACGCTAATCTGGACAATCCTAGAATATTTCATCAAATTCGGATGAAAAATTAAGTGAGTTGACGTATGTGATTGGATCAAAATAATACTTAGCCTCGGCTGGGATTCGAACCCGCGACCCCTGGGGGACAGTTGAAGTTATGGCCGTTACAAGGAATTCACGTTTGCGCATGCGCAGTCGCTTCTATCAGTCCGGGGATGATGATTTTCAAAGAGGACTATCTACAACCTAATCCACATAATCCCTGGAAATTTCATCGAAATCGGGTGGAACATGTGGAAGTTATGGCCGTTACAAAAAAATTCACGTTTGCGCATGCGCAGTGGCTACTATCAGTCCGAAGGTGATGATTTTCATAGGGGACCATCTAAATTTTAATATGTAACATCCCTGAAAATTTCATTGAAATCGGATGGAAAATGTAGAAGTTATGGCCGTCACAAGGAATTCGCGTTTGCGCATGCGCAGTCGCTTCTATCAGTCCGGGGATGATGATTTTCATAGGGGACCATCTACACACCAACCCGCACAATCCCTGAAAATTTCATAGAAATCGGACAGTAACTTCGTATAGTTATGCGCGTTACAAGGAATTCATGACAGACAGACAGACACGGAACCAAAATTGTTCAGAAAGGTTTAAAACGCAAAACGCGAGTGGAAATTTTGATTTCGAGAACTTTTTTTTTTTCGTCCTTGAAAAGTGAAAACAAAGCTTCCGGTACCTTGGTAGACTCGGAAGCAAAATCAAAGTTAGTTCCTCTGGGTTTGAAGAATAAGTTCGCTACAGAAGTATAGAATAATATAGTATAGAAGAATAAGTTCGTGACAGAAGACACGATTGTAGGTACTGTGCTAGTTGAATCTACGCGCAAAAACAGTGGCGGGGAGCTCCCTCTTTTCTGACCAATCAGCGGGGGTTGGCGCAAATCCTGATCTATGCTCAATTTTTGGGGAGGGTGACGTGTTTCAAGGGAGGTGTGCACGTGAGATTGACCAACCAGAGAGCACAAAATGTGACCTTGGGGAGCAGCACGGAAGATGTGCACCTGGGGTGTGTGAGTGAGTGAATCTCCAATTTTATAATTTTGTCTTCCTGGCTCTCTGGTTTCCCAGTTTTCTTATCGTAAACAAACAAAACTGATAAGGGCATTTCCTGTTTTTCGTTTTTGGTCCACCGTTTTGTTCAAAGTACCTATTGTGATTATTTAGGAGTGTTGTAGGTACTATGAATAATTCGGTGCATTACATTGCCTTGTTTGCCTACTTTGTTCTACTAACTGAAATGAGGCTTGGGTTAAAGACCGCATAAGTGATCTGGCCCATTTAGCCAAAAAAATTGAAAAACGCATTGGCTATCTCCGTTAAAAACGCTCTGGAAGATTTGCGTATACTGGGCCATCAAAATATAATGCAACAACCTCGAAAGTGCATATTCAATTATTGAATTAAGTTAATTCCCACTTTTCGGTGACAATGAGGAATTTCACCGATTTCTGTTTGCATTTTTCCTGAATAGTTAATGGTGTGGGATAGATGAAAATCGGGCTGATTTCGGAAAATAAGTCTCCTGTTATTTTTGGGAGACAGTCAAAATTTTTAATTTCAAAACTAACCGGGAAAACGGACGTGAAGCGGGAATGCTCGCTGATTGGGCTGTTCGGATCGCCGCCTCCTCCCAGTGTTGCCCATAGGGACGACGAAATCGTGTTTTCTAAGAGAAAAGTTATCAAACAAACACAGAGGAAACCTAATTTTCCCCATCTCGCTTTTTATATTTTTTTCTTCAGTTTTTCGATTTCGAACTTTACTGTTTCATGAAATTTTGCATCTGGGGACTATAGATTTCTCAATCTCAGCGCTTCAAGTGGCCATAAATGAACTATTCCAGCATGACGTCATTTTCCCGGTTTTTTTAAACATTCGTATTTTCTACACTGTTTTGTTTATTCGTAAATTAGGAAGTTCGGGCTGAAAGTCTGCCTTAGGGGGTTTTTAGAGGTGCTGAATCCGATTTTGGGGTCAAAAATAGGAAATTCCGACATGGTGAAATTCCTCATTATTGTTCGAATATGTTAATTCCAGCGGCAATCTTAGTTTTTTCAATTCCCTTGGTAGATGCACTAATAAATTTCGAAAATCCTAGAAAATTTCAAATTTAGGTACAACATTTAAAGTTCTTAAAGCGCCGGTTCTTGAGAGAAATACTAACTCAGAATGAACTTAATTATTAAGTTAGTGAATAAACGGGTTTTCCCACTTTTCGCCTGCAGTTATTGTTCGATTTTGATTATTCCAGCATGAGTACAACTTCTAAACCTTGAGCGCCGGTTCTTAAGAGAAATACTAACCTGGAAATAGGAACTTTACGGCGACCGAGTGAGACTCCCTAAACAAAAGATACATTTAAGGCTAAAGGGGACGGGGTTCTAGTATGATTCTGAAATGAGAGATGGCACTAGTGTCGCCCCATACTTTCATCCGGTCTATCTAAGCTTGAAAAATCGTTATTTTCAAATCTAACCATATGAATGTTATCAGAACAAGAAAATCTTACAAGCCATCATCTAACATATTACCAACAAAAAATTTTTTTTTTAATATTTTTTCAAAGTTTCATTTGATAATTGAAGTATGTTTTTAATTCAAAAATTTGAATACATCCGGTGTTTGGAAACTATCTTACTATATGTTGGAATTATCACAAAACAATTTGTGTGAAAATTAGAGGCCGAAAGCGAAAAATTGGACTAAAAAACGTGGCCCAGCAAGACTAGATGGAATTTGGAGGGCAACCCCACATTTTCTAGGAGCTAATCCCGCCCGCCCGCCCAACCACCGCGATCACAAGTGAACTTCGAGCGACCATTCATCTCAGCTTCTCTATTACGTTGCTCACTCTTCAATGATACCTATACCCGTAGATAGGCTATATATATTTTGAATGACAATATAACAGGAGGTTGTATTGTGCCTTCCCTAGTTTTTAGTATTTTGATAAATTTTTCACCAGGAACACAAGCTAGATCAACACTTTCGTTTTGATATTTTCTGAATTGGCAAACAGAAATACGATTGTGAATTCGCTCCTATTTATGTATATTTCACGCTTCCCTAGTAGGTATCTACCGAATATAAAACTCGAATTATTCATTATCATTACTTTACTGAAAAACAAAAATTCATCCACTTTTTTAGTTTCTTGTAAACTGCCAACCCGATTCTTGGACTTATGCTACCAGAGTCTACCAAGATAGACTTGCACGTCTGTTAGTCCGGGTGTCTGTCATGAAATCCTTGCCACAGCTATAACTTCTAGGCATTTCTCATCCGATTTCGATGAAATTTTCAAGGCTTGTGCGGGTTGGCGTGAAGATGGTCTCCTATGAGAGTAGTGCAAGTTACTTATAGATTGATGTTTTGAGAATAACTACTATGCATCGGATCATCTATACAATCGGGAAACGGATACGGGGAAGCTATGTGCCACACTCACTTGGCAGACATTTTTTTACACTTTTCAAGGCTGAAAAAATGTTCTCCAAAATGTAAATTTTCATTTAGCATTGTAACCAATACAATGAAACCCCCCACCTCATGTTTTCGGGGAAGGCCTTGTGCCTTTTTAGGTAAAACGGATGTAAACAGAGAGAGAAAATCGGATTAGTAGTGCTCAATGCCCATCACTGCAGCCGGATTTACAAATATTAGGGAAATAGTAAGTAGTAATCTAGATAGATACTAAACATTCGAAAACTCGGTACTTATCCCATATAACTACACTTCACTTCACAAATGGGATTCAACAATTACTAGCACAAAAAAAAAAAAGTCTGCCAAGTGGGAGTGGCACATAGCTTCCTCGTATCCATAACCCGATTGTATAGATGATCCGATGCATAGTAGTTAATCTCAAAACATCAATCTCTAAGTACCTTTCACTACCCTCATCGGGGACCATCTACAACCTGATCCGCATAATCCCTGAAAATTTCATCGAAATTGGGTAGAAAAAGTGGAAGTTATGGCCGTTACAAGAAAATTCACGTTTGCGCATTCGCAGCAACTGCTATCAGTCCGAAGGTGGTGATTTTCATAGGGGACCATCTAAATAGACCTACTAATCTGTAACATCCCTGAAAATTCCATTGAAATCGGATGGAAAATGTGGAAGTTATGACTGTAACAAGGAAATATACTATTGCGCATGCTCAGTGGCTACCACAGTCAGGGGATGATGATTTTCGTAGGGGACCATCTACACGCCAACCCGCACAATCCCTGAAAATTGCATCGAAATCGGGTGAAAATTGTTGAAGTTATGGCTGTGACAAGGATTTCATGACAGACAGACAGACACGGAACCAAAATCGTTCAGAAAGGTCTGAAAAGCGAGTGGAAATTTAAATTAAATTAACAAAACTGTTTTTCCAACCTTCAAAAGTGAAAACAAAGCTTCCGCTACCTTGGTAGACTAGGAAGCAATTACTAAACAGACCTAGGTACCTAAAATATTGTTTGTGCTAAGACAATTTTACATATTCGTATGTAAAACTCGACCTACAAGATCCTTCATGTTTCCCAAATTCTACGTACAGTAAACATTTCCACTCAGATTGTCGGACTACAAAAATAAGATTTACGGTTGCATCAACGAATATCATGACCATAAATGGAATCTGTCGGTGCGAAAATTATTGAGTCCTTCTGAACACTAATAAAATCTAGGTAGGTAGGTACTAATCTACTAAACCCTACATTTTATTTCATGTGAATTTAAAAAAGAAAGAGTTGCAGATCTTCAAAAACAATTTAGGTACCTACCTAATTATGGAATGGAAATACGTGAGTTACCTACATTCTTTATTGAGTCACAAACTCTGACAATTTTTTTTTGAGCCTTTTTTATGCTCCTGCATAAGCAATAACTAAACAGGAATTAATGACCTACCTAAAATATTCTTTGTGCTTTGATAATTTTTTACATATTCTTATGTACAACTCGACCTGCAAGATCCTTCATATTTCCCAAATTCGGACCGCTACAAAGTACCTATAATAAAAATTTTCATTCAGAAAGACGGGCTACAAAAATAAAGTTTTACGGTTGCATCACAAAGAATACCATGAACACGAATGGAATCTGTCGGTGCGAAAATTATTGAGTCCTTCTGAACACTAATAAAAACTAGGAAGGTAGGTACTAATCTATAAAAACCTATTTTATTTCATGTGAATTTTCAAAAAAAAAAAAAAAAAAAGAGTTGCAAATTTTCATGAACCATTCAGGTACCTACCTAATTATGGAATGGAAATACATGAGGTACCTTCATTCTTTATTGAGTTACAAACTCCCTAACAAATTTTTTTTCAGCCTTTTTTATGCTCCTGCTGGGAATCAAGTCGGGAAGTCAATCAAACGGAGTCCGTGGAAATATCTCGGGCAGTGAAGTGGTGGGAGACGCGTTTCAGTAACCATGGAAACACCTCTTGGTAACCGACCCCCCCGGACGAGCAGACCTCCCCTCGCCATAGCGTGGTCACCCGCCGACCCTTTTCTCTCTCTCTCCTCAACCTCAAATTTGCGCTACGTAGTTACTGTAAATTTTTCTGTTTCGGGCGGATTGTTACCATATTTATTTATGAGGGATATTTTGAGAGCTACTTGACATCTTTGAGAATGGCGGCTGTAATCGTTTTTGCGGGGAAAATCGCTCAAAAGTATATTTATAGGCAAAATAAGAAGACAACTTTTTTTTGGTGGATTTTTTTGAAATTTTTGCATGACAGCTGGTTTAGTTTTGTTGAGACAAATCCAAAATGTATTGAAAAATGAAAATCGGTTGACCGGTTGTAGAGATTAGCTAGATATAAGTTTGGTATTCACCCTCTCACTCGCACAACTGTCGTCCCCTTTAGCCTTAAGGGGATCTCAGTCAGTCGCCGTTCGTTCCTCGTTCCGGGTTAGTATTTCCCTAAATTACAGGGGCTCGAACATTGAAAAGTGCACCTAAATTTTAAATTTTCAAGGATTTTTGAAATTCATTAGTGCAGCAGTCAAGGGAATTAAAAACTAAAAGATTGAGGCTGGAATCATCTACATAATAATTGCTAAAGAAAAATGGGAAAAACCGAATTGAATACACGAGGAACGAACGGCGACCGACTGAGATCCCTTCAAGATCACCTGGCACACTTGAGTCAGAGTTGATCGAAAAAGGGTGTTCACATATTTACCTGCGTAGTGACTTTGTAAAATGTGAAAATTGGGATGACCCGACGGTATCTGACGCTGGTTGCTGACTGCACGGCGTCGGTCTTTCTCTTGACCATCTCGTCATACAGACCCGTCCTGTCGTAGTAATGGAAACGAGCAAAATCCAGGTCCCTGACGTAGCGAGCGTTGTTCATGTGTTTCATTACCAGATCAAGGTCTTGAGTGAAGCAGAATCCTGAAACAAGGAATAATTGAGTACCTATTTAGGTAATTTCTAGCGAAATACTCAACCTCAACCTACTTCAATCTGATAAGTGTTAGAATTAAAAAATAATAATTAAAAAAAAAAAAACCTAGCCAGATCGATAATATTACATATCTACCACGTTATGGCGTACTAAACCATGGTCGAAGAGTTTTTAAGCTACAATCAACCAAATTGGTTCCTTAAAAATTTCAAAATGAATTTATTTTTGAGATTTGGCGATTTACGCGAAACAACCTCAGAAAGGAATCACCCCACGCAAAACCCCCTTGTAACATCAATCTAAATATCCTCTCTCAAGGCTAGGAACCTAAAGAACAAAGGTACCTAAAGGACAGTTCTGATGGTTATAGATAATTTTCCGAAAGACAATCGACGTGGACGACGATTGAAACATTTGAGTCGGTAGAAGTAGGGTAGATAATCATGACGTTAATCTTTAACTAACTTCCGAATTGGAGCAAAATATGATGAATGAGATGAAGATTTGATGAATTCACACCACAGACATCGTAAGGACTGAGGCTGAAGTCGATGTTCGAATGTTCTGAGAATCTGTCAATCCCTTTCCCGGATTAACCATAATTGAACCACGGTGTCACTAGCGTCACCGAAAATACATTTGGAATTTCACAGCTGTCCCGAGGTGTCACCAGATTAACTAAATTTAAATTGCAATTTAAAAATTAATGGGCAGAGCTAAATTTTTCAAAACATTTGTTTGTTAAAGTCAAAAACGATGTTTTTTTAGTTGAATTCTTTGGACATTTTTTGTCATAACTCAATTTTGAGACTTCCAATAGCCCACAAGAAATTCAGCTGTTCATTAAATTTAAAACTTCAATTTAATTTTGGTTACTCCGGTGACACAATGGGACAGCTGTGGAGTTCCTGAGATGTTTTCAGTGACACTAGTGATACCATGGTCCAATTAGGCTTAATAGCAATTTATTATTATTATTTTCATAATTTGTTAATGATCATTTACAAATTGATTTAGAGGAAGAGGGTAGGTACTAAATTAATAAAAAAAAACTCTCTTCACAGCTCTTTTTGGCTAGATTAAAAACGCTGTAAATTATTACACAACGGTTTATCATTACTTTCCCTGTAAAGATCACCCGAAGCTGAGGGTGGGGGACCCTCGGTCGAGAAGCTCCAAGGCAGGTCACATATTTAATCTCGACTAATTTCGCTATCACCTCTCATTTAACACTATGGTTCATTGAGTAGAGTTCTGGATAGTCTCATTCGTTTTTAAAATTCACATTCATCCTAAAATTAATGAAAAAAATCAGTAATTATTTATTCACAAATTATATAATTAATTACCTATCTTCATAAGAAGAGAACGGTTGGACCCACAGAGCTCTGGGTAGTGTCAAAAAATGCTTACAAATCTTCGATATTTTATATGAATGAAAAAATAAAAAAAAAAATACTGGTAAGTATACATTAAAATTTTTAAAGCTAGTTTTGAAAAGGTTTCTCCCCACTTTTACCCCTTAGAAGTGACTTACAATAACCAAAACTTTCGGGACACAACTTTCAAACGGTATCCCCAATTTCATCAAAATTAGTCCACGGGAACTGGGCAAAGTGCCTCGTCCGGCGCGCGGACGAAAACATTTTTATTAGATTTTTGGATTCTACATATACCTTGAAATGTAAATCATTAAAATTTAAGCGGGGGTTAAATTTTATGTTGCTCGATTCTAAAGGTTTATTATTGAAAATACTAAAACAAAACATGTGCCACACTTGGGGTTTTCCAAAGCAGTCATATATGAAGTGGTGGCAGGAACTAACTGCAGGCAAACAGCGTACGTCAGTGAAACGATTAGTGTCATGCGCCCTTGTGCAGAACCAAAGTTATATAATTAAGGACGAAAACAGGAAGGCCTACCAACGGGCCATCAAACGACTTTCCCTTCAACGTCCCAAGTAAACTCGTTTTACCCCAAATATTCACGCGACATCACCGATCGAATATTTTGGGATGGTACCTACCGCCTAGCACCAAATAGTAAACGATGCAAATTATTACCTACACAATGGTTTATTATTTTACTGTATAGATCGTACGTCTTCGAAGAATGCGGCTTTTCAATTAATATCAATTACCTATTATATATTAATTACCTAGCAATAACTCACTCCCCGATGGTTGGGGGTGCCTTTATTACGAAATTATTGGTTTTTGGTAGCTAAGGATGCTCAACTGAGTTCAGCACGAAACTTTTTTCAAAAAAAGATCAATGATCGCATTTGGAAAGCTGAAGTTTGAACGGATATTATGCCTATTATCGGCAGGGAACAGTCTTTCACGCATTCGTTGCTGATTTATTTAATTTTAATTAAATGGTTTTTTTTTTGCAAAGCTGAACGGCTTCCAAGTGTCTTTTCTTAGAATGATCAGTCGGATTGAAAGCTGACTTCGGCTTAAATTTCCTAGATGTACTTTTTCATCAAAACTAAGTTTTTCAAGTGACTGATTATTAAGTTTGGTGGTTACGATCTTTGTTGGCAGTGAACGTCCAAATGACGTGTACAATAAGGAACTATAAATGAGTATTCCAATACACACTGGAATGTCCAGAGAATAGATTTCATATTGAGAATCCCCAAAAATCTTCCAATATAAACTAGAAATGAACAATGGTAGGTACCTAACAGAAGATAGTCCCACACACAATCCACAATCGCATAACAATTTTATGGGAATAGATGTACCTCCAAGGCTGAACCAAAAGTTATCACTATCCAATCAGTATTACGCCTTTAGTTTCGGAGAAAACTTTTTTTAAAGAAAAACTAGGTATAGTCTACCTCGTAGGTATACGTTTTTACATAACTTTTTCTTTCTACCTACATACTTTTTACATCCTCACTGCCGAAGGTAGAAAAGCTTTATTCGTGCAGCAGATTACAAAAAGGAAGAAAAATAATTTGGAAAAAAAAGGAAGGCGTTTCCGAGCCTTCTGAAAATTTTGGTTCCGTGTCTGGGGCCGAAGCGGTAGAATTAAATTTGTTATAAACTTTGTATTCTAAGCTGTACCTAATGATGAAACAATATTATACGTTGAAAAGAGGACGAAATGAACAATATTAATTGGAACAGTATGAAAGCGAGCCTAGCAATAAATTAATTGTTGTAGCTCAAGGCCTCCCAGGGTTGAAGATGATCAAGGTCGTGAAATGAAGAATGGAACTTCCCAGGGATACAAATAGGCGCAAGTCATTTACCAGGAATTAATCCAAGCTGATTAGAGTGAATGACATTGGGACTAACGAGGCTTGAAGATACCTGATTTATCCGTACCTAAATGAGAATACTGCAAGGTAGGAAGTCTCCTAACTAGAAAACGCTGCAAATTATTACACAATGGTTTATTTATTTTTTATTTTTCTATATAGATCACTCGTCTGCAAAGCCACCAACCATCCAACATGAAGAAAAACA
The DNA here is from genome assembly GCA_009739505.2 of Apolygus lucorum. Classification (NCBI taxonomy): domain Eukaryota; kingdom Metazoa; phylum Arthropoda; class Insecta; order Hemiptera; family Miridae; genus Apolygus; species Apolygus lucorum. Next base: position 40,934,046 of record CM019180.2, read on the forward strand.
TCGATCGCATTTCGGTCAGCTTTAATTTGAACGGAGATTAGGCATCTTTTGCGATTCACACTCGTGTTTCTGATTTATCGTACGTTCAAACTTTAAATTCTCGTACTGAGCGAACGGCTTGTCCTACAGAGCTCCGGGTGGTCTCAAAAAATTCTATAGAATCTTAAATTGAAGGAAAAACAATACCTTCATATCAAAATTTTTTGAGTTAGGGCGTTTTAAAATATTTAAAATTGATTTTGGAACCCTTAGAAGTGACCTACATCAACTAAAATCTTTGGGGCACAACTAGACCCCAAATGGAGCCTACATACCAAATTTCATCGAAATCGGTCAATGCTAAGTGGCAAAAGTGCCGCGTACGGCGGACGGACGGCCAAGTTTTGGTTTATTATTTTCAATAATAAACCTTTCGAATCGACCAAAAAAAAAAAAATTTAACACCCCCTCAAAATTTGATGGTTTACGTTTCAAGGTACGTAGAATCCAAAAATCGAATAAAAAATTGGCCGTCCGTCCGCCGTCCTCGGCACTTTTGCCACTTAGCATTGACCGATTTTGATGAAATTTGGTATGTAGGCTCCATTTGGGGTCTAGTTGTGCCCCGAAGCTTTTGGTTGATGTAGGTCACTCCTAAGGGTTCCAAAATCAATTTTGAAATTTTGAAAACGCCCTAACTCAAAAAATTTCGATATAAAGGTATTGTTTTTTTCTTCAATTTAAGATTCTATGGAATTTTTAGAATTTTTTGAGACCACGCGGAGCTCTGTAGGACAAACCGTTTGCTCCCTACGAAAATTTAAGGGTTTATATTGAAATATATATATATATAAATCAAAACACGAGTGTGAATCGCAAAAAAGGCCTAATCTCCGTTCAAATTCTAGCTGACCAAAATGCGATCGATGGTTGGTGATTTCGTTTTTTTTTATTCAAAAAAAAAATTATTTTTTTTTATCTTATTTTATTTTATTTATTTTTTTTTCAAATTGGATGGTTGGTGATTTTGTAGACGAGTGATCTATATAAAAATAATAAACCGTTGTGTAATAATTTGCAGCGTTTTATTCGATTTTTGGATTCTACGTGCCTTGAAACGTAAACCATCAAATTTTGAGGGGGTGTTAAAATTTTTTTCTTCTTGGTCGATTCCAAAGGTTCATCATTGAAAATAATAAACCAAAAACGTGAGGTATTCTTACAAATTTGAGCTAGGCATGAGTAGAAAATTGTTAACTATCTACTAACTGAAGAAACTTCTAAAAATTACTAAAGCTCTGAGAAAGGGGATACAAAAATAAATTCCTAAAAATTTCGAATTAGACTAAAGATTAAGGTCACGATTTTGGCAGCCATTCGGGAGATTATGCTTGAATAAGATCAAGAATTTAAACTGACCATTTAATACGTAAGTAAAGCTCAGAACAACATCAAAATCTTGCACATTTGACAAAAATTCTCTCTCCCAAAAAATCAAAGAGACACAAAGACTAAAATTTTAAAGAGACTTCTCGATGGCTAGTTATTTTATACAATATTAGTGTTAATTACTTACCATAAATAGTTGTTGCATCCGTAATTTTGAATTTCTTTTGGAAAATGCGACCAAAAAGAACTGTTGAGATGATCCTGAGGTAATACTGCACGTCGAAGAACCATAGTATGATTATGAACGCGATGGAGAGCAAACAAACCATGTTTGTTTTGATCTGTTGGAAAAGGAAAAGAGAGATCATGATGATTAGGTACCAACTTTTGCACAAAACACAAATAAATAAAATATTATTCAAACAAAATTATAGGTATGTCACTACCTCTCATCTACCTACCTATAAACTTCATGACTTTTCGAAGGTGCACAAAGCGAATTTTCTCGGATAAATTTCTAACGACTTCTTATCTTAGATCACTGACATAATAAGAATATAAATTTAATATTGAGTAAAATAAGGAGTATCTAGTTATTATTATTATTATATAGGTAATAATGGAGATAAAGGTGTTTTATGACCAATATTTTTATGACACCCCCTCATCCTTTATTACTACTACAAAATGGACATCAAGCAAAGTTGTGAGTTGCTAAAACTAAATGAGTGCACATCAATGAGATAATTGCTAGAATTTTACAGGCAATAAGATATTTGAAAAATACCTGAGATTCAATGGAGAAGTTTCACTTCACAGAGGCGCGTGAAGAATGTTTCTCGAAAGAGAGTGACAGTGTAAAAGGAGTCAGATCGGGCAGCCTACCCGCGTCGGTGCCGAAATGACAGGAAGTTTTGAAAAAAAAACTACCTGTGGAACCAGAAGTAGGTTTCTGACACTGGAAGTAGTGGAAATGGCATTCGAGCTGTCAGCCCCCCTTTGTATGGATGTAAAATCCATGAGCCCTCTCCCTCCATGGAAGTCAACCATCCATGCTTCCTCAAAATGTTTCAAGTATCCATGCTGTCTAGCAAATCTACAAGCAGTCTCCTTGACTGCTTTTTCAGACTTTTCAACCAGACTTTTCCAGGCAATTCAGACTTTTGGCAAACTTTTGCAGCTACTCAGAAGGAAATAGTTCTCAAGAAGGGATTCCTGCTTCCACTCTTTTCCATGATCATGGTGTTCACAATACTTCCATAGTCTCCGTTTTGTCCACCCCCATCATGGAAGGTGGGAAGCTGCCTTCGTTGTCTACATGGATGCTAGATCCATGGCTGTCTAGGATGGGTATCGAAGTGGAAAATATCGATAACTTTTTTAATCACTCTCAATATTTCGATATATCGAGTCAATCTATCGATACATTAAGAAAACATCGATATATCGAGGAAAGATCAAGTGTTTCCACTAGTTTTCATCTGAGGATCATGATATCGAGACTTGGCCCAGTTATTTGGTAGGTATTTTAACACACTGTGTTTTAGCGATCACCCCCTGTTGGATACCTGGAAACAATCCGGATGTGACTCACCGAGGATCGGGCCTTTCGTATTTAGAATTCTTATTAGGTATAAATTAGGATAATTTTTAGGATAAATTCTTATTAGGATAAAAACGTCAATTTATATACGTTGTCATTTCATACGGATATGGAAAATTAATCAATAGCAGAGGGATGTGTTGGGTGACGGAGCTTACAAAATGCAAATTTAACCAAGAGGCTTAAATGACTACCGTGTTGCCACTGCTCACCGAATAAAAAAAAAGAAAGTCAGAGTGGGGAAACAAACTGATATATATAAAAAAAGAAAATGAATTGAATTGTGAAATACGCAATTTGGAACAGTCCAAACAAAGCAAAATGACGGCCAATACATCGAGATGACTCTTGTATATCGATACCAATATGCCGATATTTTTTGTGGAAGTATCGATATCTCCGATATATCGATACGCATCCCTTGTCCATTCAATTTCGTTTTCTGTCATCTCGGTCCCGGTCGCAATCGGTCATTCGTATTCGTTCCGTCTTCTGAAGTTGTGACGTCGGTACGTCCGTATCTCGGGGTGGCCGATATTTAATTCATTCTTAACTAGACGTTCTCCGTAATCGACGTCTTTCTAGTCAATTCGTGTAACTAACTACACCGTCTGTGACCCAAATCCTAGGCTATTCTCGCGTTGTGTTACCTCCTAAAATCCGTCACTATGAAGTACCTGCTATTCGCATTCATGTTCATTTTCATTGGTACGTACCAAACCTTTGTTCTCACGTCTTGTTTGTTGTTTGATGTAGTAGAAAGAAGTTACGTGGAGTACAATGTAGTCTATTCCGTGATATTTGATTCTACCACATTTCTGTAAAAATGCATGCAGCAGCTAGTTTTCGGATTATTGAAATTACGTAAACGTTGATGTTATCGCAGTGGCAGCAGATCAGGACGCTGAATCCGCTCTCCAGTCCCTCCAGGACAAACTTCCTAGCAACCTCCTAAATGAACTTCCCAGCCTCAACGAAGGAGACGATCTGCTCAGGGAGAAATGTCTCAAGAACGGAAACAACGAAACCTACGAAAAAGTTGTGGTGAGTCAGACAAATCCCACAGTCTCATACTAATAGACTTCTAAGCTATCAGATTCAAGTGTAATAATACTTTGTAGGTACATAATTGTGAAGATAGCCTTCAGGGCTTATGTACCTGTTGAGTAATTCAACATTATGGACAGGCTACAGCTACAGTTAAATTTGTATGGTGGAATTAGTTTCCAGATAGTATCGAATGATTCGCCGTAACCACTCTTTCTAATCATACATGTCACCATTCAAGTTAGTATTCATGAGGGACTCCTATGGTTAGAGAAAGGTTTTTTTGTGTGGGAATGACCAAAACCTAATTATTTTCTAACCGATTCGAACACCATCTCGTTTATTAGGTATAGGTTTTTCTTGAAGTACCCCAAAAATCGAAATCATCTCGATACCGGGGACTGTCTTCATGGTGCCAGACTGTCACTAGAAGAATCTTACATTCCTTATCTAATAGTGCCGTGTATGCATTCCTAAAAATTTGATCTTGACGTTAAAGAACTGGTTTTAAGTGATTTTGGTTTATTATTTTCAATAATGAACCTTTGAAATCGACCAAGAAAAAAAAATTTTAACACCCCCTCAAAATTTGATGGTTTACGTTTCAAGGTACGCAGAATCCAAAAATCGAATAAAAATTTGGCCGTCCGTCCGCCGTACGCGGCATTTTTGCCACTTAGCATTTACCGATTTTGATGAAATTTGGTATGTAGGCTCCATTTGGGGTCTAGTTGTGCCCCGAAGATTTTGGTTGATGTAGGTCACTTCTAAGGGTTCCAAAATCAATTTTGAAATATTGAAAATTGATTTTGAAAAATTAAAAATTAACGCTCTAACTCAAAAAAATTTGAAAAATTAAGGTATTGTTTTTCCTTCGATTTAAGATTCTATAGAATTTTTTGAGACCACCCGGAGCTCTGTAGGACAAACCGTTCGCTCCCTATGAGAATTTAAAGTTTGAACGTACGATAAATCGGAAACACGAGTGTGAATCGCAAAAGAGGTCTAATCTCCGTTCAAATTAAAGCTGACCGAAATGCGATCGATGTTTTTCTTCATGTTGGATGGTTGTTGGCTTTGCAGACGAGTGATCTATACAGAAAAATAAAAAATAAAAAACCATTGTGTAATAATTTGCAGCGTTTTTTACGTACAAGACACATACTGTCCGCCGATGAAAAGAATGAACGCGAGGCTCCACAGGGAGTTGGGTATCCTCACGTAGAACTACACCCTTTTCCACCCCTGAACCTGCCATGAGTCATACGTTCCTCCTTTTCTTATATTGAATATCGCCCTTATAAGTCATGCCTCACTTCAGTCCAATGATATCTGGACAAGAAAAATACATTACGAACTCTCGAAAGAGAATCAATGAATCAGAAACACGGTGTGAATCGCTTCATCTCCGTTCAAATTTCACCTGGCCAAAATGCGATCGTTGTTCGTATCATCTCCAGTTTTGCTTCCTTTGCAACCAGTAAACAATAAGAAGTGACCAAGACACATTTTAATCAAATAATCCATTCTTTTGCCTATAATCATCCTCAATCTTCTTGATGTGGCCCACGTATGATTTCCTGCCATATTTATTAATATTGTTCACAGCTTCCACTTTAAATTCTTGAAAGCGTTCAAGTGATAAATCACCGCCTGTATTCCTTTCCCTTATGAATCCCTTCATTTTCGCCCAAGCCTACCTAGTGAAAAGTCAAGTAAAGGATTTGAGAAGAAGTTACCGAAAACGGGATCTCTCTGGTCGAGTGACAATCTAGGAGGAGGTTGAACGGATGTTTTCAGTTTAGGAATAGGTCGGTCCTCACGTTCATTCTTTTCATCGGGGGACAGTAAGTACCTACATGATAAAGTTGTTATTTTACCTGATTCATTTTTTTCTTCTAAGTCATCGAGAATGAATCAAACTTATTATTGATTACAAATTATGCAGCTTACAGATTGTTATGCTAAAAAAGAAATTTTTACTTTTTGAGAATGAGATTTGAACTTCAGTTGAGATCGGAGGTGCATCGTGAAGCTGTAGATTAATTGTTCGAATATATTTTTATAGAATAGTAGCAGGTGAATATTAGTGGTTACATAAGTAGTATTGAATTTACCCTCCCCTGTATTTGAACACTCTGAGTAGGAAGTTCCCACACCGTCCGTGATAAGGCGTAAAAAAACCCAAATATTTCCGTGATACTTTCTCAGTAGTGAGGGATTGTCAGGGATCGTAACCAAGGTTCTAACAAACGAGAAAAAAACGGAAAGGTTCTAAGGTCGATGTCGCACTGGCTTATTTTGAATGGAATAAATTTGAATTTGCCGGAACTCACCGATTTGAACCTGCGGGAACTTTCCCCTACCTACCCTTCATATTGCTCTTGTCGATGATTGAGCCTCCTTGATCAGTTAACTCCTTGTAGTAGGTTTAAAAATTCTATTTAATAAGATAGATAGTTGAAGTGAGTAACTGTTGGGAACATTGTCATTTTTGCTTGTTTCGTCGATTATTGATAGTATCTCCACTTTTCCACTCCAGTTAGTAAAGTAGCGAAGAAGTCGAAGAGTAGTAACGTGTACCAGAGGTTCTTGTTCGCTGGAATGTAGACGTTTCTTTCTGTTGATCGCCTGAGAACCCCCGCTATCTCGTCTTTACCCAGCCTAGAGGTCACACGTAATGAGTCTCCGATTCATCCAACCTATAATGGTGCCTATTAGAGGTTTCTGTTTTCCTTTGTCAATCTTCTGTCGTTCCACAAGTTGTTCTCACTCACCTACCTTGGCTTCCAACCTTGTGCACATCTGACGATGCATCAAAAACTTCCTCCTTAGAAATAAAGGCCGAAACAATCGCTGCCTCCTTAAAGCTTTTGGAGGTTGTTTGATAAATACAAGAACGCTTCTACTTACTGGTTATAAATCCTCTTTTTAGGGGATCCAAGCTACCTGTCTGTACGCTTTAGCGACGAATTAAATTAATTCCTACCTATATTTCAACTCTTGGCCACATGATTGCTAAATCCATTTTCGATATGATTTTGAAAGTCATCATATCTGTGCAACATTATTTGAAATGTATTCTTGTTCGAAGTTTCATGGCGGAAAAGTCGTATTTTCTGTTTAAGTTAATTTTGAGAGAAACTGTTTCTAAAAGTGTGTACTGGCGTCAGCGGTTTCAGTCCGCTTTAGAGTGATGAGCAGTACGGACATTACACTGTCTGTGCCATCCCTATAAATTATCAGTTTGGTTTACCTGTGACCTTTCAATAATGTATTTCACAACTTTCAGACAGTTATGCTCTTATGCTCAGGGAAAAGGAACGTTTCACTTACCGTGAATAAATCTCATCTTTTCATACCGAAGTTGAATTCTACGTGAAAGTTCACAGAATATTATTCTCACTTAACTCGATGCTCTCCCAAATGTTACCCTCATTCATTCAGTATGTTCATTATTGACCCCTAAGACAACCCTAAAAGTGAGTAGGTGGAAAAATCTGTGAACCATGCACTCATTTTCTCTTTTGATGTCGTACAATAATCGCTATAAATTATTCCACAAAGGTTTATTATTTGTTGTACAGATCACTCGTATGGCAAAGATCACAGCTTTGCCATTGTCACTATTTTTTTTTACCTAGGTACCAACCGTAGATACTACCTACCTACGACACATACTACCTTTACACCTTGACAATTTAGTTTATTTGGAAGAAATAAACGCTTCAAACTCGGGTTGAAGAAATAAAGAGTTGTTGGTTCCTGCATATGGAAATTTGGTTACTGGTTGCTAAGAAGGCGAAACTGAATACAACTCGAACAAAACGAATTTGGCATTTTGATTAGCTAAAATTTCAACGGAGATAGTGTTGTGATCAGCCACCTCTTCGCATTTCTGTCCATTCGCTTCCTTAGCTCAGTGGTAACGAGCTCCGACTCAGAAGTGTAAATATAGTTTAGTCGGACGATAGGAGATCGATCCCAGGTCGAGGGAAGTTAATTTTTGATTATTCAACAATGTGGCGCAGTCATACCGGATACAAATGGTCTCCTTAGCATTTCTCAGAGAAACATTAATTCATTAAAAGATTGGGTCATCAAAACAACTCCCCCTCAAGACACGAGTCGAGCCACCGCCTATTCGGACAAACGTTGAGGTCAGCAGATCCCCCGCCCCGTCAATAAGGAACAATAACAAAAACTCCGAAGCCAGTCAAAAATAGCGCGTTCTCACTGGGTTGGAAAACGCCGGCCAAAGCTGCCCCTCACCTCCCTGATTAGGTAACGGAGTACCTGAGATTTCCTAATGGGGGGGGGGGGGGAGATGTTGTGATCAGCCACCTCTTCGCATTTCTGTCCATTAACTTCCTTAGCTCAGTGGTAACGAGCTCCGACTCAGAAGTGTAAATATAGTTTAGTCGGACGATAGGAGATCGATCCCAGGTCGAGGGAAGTTAATTTTTGATTATTCAACAATAGGCCTCTATGGTGATTCACTTTCGCAATTCTGATTTATCTTAAGTCCGACCGTTCTCATTGGGAGCGAAATATTTGTCCTACAGGGCTCCAGTTGGTCTCTAAAAATTCAATACTATTTAAAATTGGTGAAAAAACAATAACTTCATTTCGGGAGTTTCGAGCTAGGACACTCTGGAAAATTTCAACCCTTAATTTTCACCCCTTAGAAGTGATTTATATCAATCAAAAGCTACGCGGCTCAACTAGACCCCAAATGAAGCCTACATACCAAATTTCATCAAAATCGGTCTCTAATAAAAGTCCCGCTTACGGCGGACGGACAGAAAATTTTTATTAGATTTTTGGATTCTTCTAAGTAGTTTTAATGAGCTACAATCAAAATCTGCATTTCGGTAATGAGGCTGTTATAATTTTTAAGTAACATCCAGAAATTTGAACAAAATCTGATCTCTTCGAAAAAATTCAACCTGTAATTATTATTGGCCACTTAAGGCTAAGTGTCCCCGATTTTAATACGATTTTTTTTGGATAGATGTCAGCACCTTCGAGGACAAATTTAAGTAGCTTCCCATTTGTAAACAAAATGGAATATTTAAAAACTGCTTACACAGACTAATTTAGAAAGTAATTACAATTTTGGTTAATTATGTTTGAAAATTTTAAAATCAATTTTGAGTAACAATAATTCAAATAAACCATGTTAGAGGCAAAATTTTGAAAAACCCCGCAAATAGGATATTGAAGAAAGGTATGACAATCACAATCTGCTTATCCGAATTAAAAATTTAATTACACCTTCATCGGCATTAGTAAAATTGGCTAAAATTAATTATGCAGTAAGGAAGGAGGGCCTTCCTCTTGAAAATCGTCTAGAGGAATTGAAGTGGGACCTTACTTTCGGCAGGTTCCTAGTAAAAAGGTGTTGGTATGAATGACTCTCATGAGAAAAAAGTTTTTAGCAATGGGAGTCATGGGAAACGACGAAAAATCTGACGGGAGTCATCGGTAATGCGCCCGCGTAGATGTCATGCCTTCACATCAAGTTTATGACGGTACAGACATATCCATCAAAGAATGGCGCTGAAGGGTTTCTCAAAGATTCGTGCATTATTATTAATTTGTTCTTTCCAGATAGTGCGTTCAAACTGTTAATTATATGATGAAATTATTGTAGGTAAGTTTCCTGAATTCGTATTCCATGAATGATAACATAAATTTGCTTCATTTTTACTGAATGAGTGTTTTTGATTGAGTATATGAGTTATCTAAATCCTCCATTCTTCCGTGTCTATCATAATAAATGAACAGAAAACATGATCCCCATGCTGAAACCTAGGGGTATAACGATAAGCTTTTGATGGGGCTCAAAAATATTTCCAGAGAGCATGGTTCTCTATGGGCCATCATGTATGAATGAAAAAAGTGAGAAACTTTGACTGAAGCTGAGGTGACTCATATTTGCTCAAAACCCTTTTCCTACCGACTGCAGGGCCCAATTTCACGTTCTCTCGAGACCTTCCGAGGTCTCCTCACCCAGGCCTCTGGTGGCCTTACTTACTGCCTCATTAATTTTACGCCGATTTTACTAATGCCGATGAGGCAGTAACTAAATTTTGAATTCTGATGAGCGGATAATGATTGTGTGACCCTTTTTAAATTCCCTATTTGCGGGGTTTTCCGAAATTTTGCCTAGAACCCTGTTAACCCTGTACTTCGCAACGTCTAATATACCATACGCGTTTTCTGTTCAAATTTTAACATTATAGAAGCTTTTTCAGTTTCAACATGTTTTTGGAGGGCCAAGGGTGCACTTTAGGGAAAAAGTTGAAACAAATTCCCATCAGAAAACTACGTACCAAAATTTGAGATAATTAGCACGTTCCGTCTTTGATTAAGACTGCGTAATTGTATTGGTTTATATTCACGTTTACTACTATATCTAATTAGTGCAGCAAGTGAGAAGGTATAGTAATTATTCGTAATTTAGTAATTATAGTAGCGATTCTTACATTATTTTATTTTATGAATCCTTTTTTCTGGTTGAAATAGAAAGAAATACATTTTATTTAATAACAACTCTCATTTATCGGTGACTTGGCAGTGTAGGATATGTAGGCACATACTATACCATACGTATTGAAAATCTGTTCAAATTTCAACATTTTAGAATCTTTTTCGATTTAACATGTTTTTGGAGGGCCTAAAGTACACTTTAGGGGGGAAAATTTGAAAGAATCCCCTTGGGGATACTTTTGCCAAGTACAGGGTTAATTTTGATTAATTAGTTACTCCAAATTAATTTTAAACATTTCCAAACATAATTAACCAAAACTTATCTATCAAAACCTGCAGAACGACCTTCGCCGATTTCAAATCCAAGTTTCCAGTAATTAGAAAACGGTAATTCAAAATGTGATCATTTCAAGACGCTACTTGGCGGCGGATTCGGGAACTAAAACCGGGACAACTAACTTAACAAACCTAAGAGGCCTAAACCAACAAACTTAACAAACTAAGAGCCTTAACCAACTTTTACTTCTAGTAATATTGGGATGCTAGGGGTTACTCTCAAAACTGTGTCAGCTATCAATTTGAACAAGAATATTGATATTCATCAAAGTCAGAGCGACATCCCAGGCCAGTAGGAAGTTTGTAGGTTCCCCCTAATTCCTTGGTG
>CM019180.2:40945322-40965266 GCA_009739505.2 Apolygus lucorum
GTTTTACTCTATGGTAGCGAAACGTGGGCTTCGAAGAAAATCCATGAGCAAAAACTTCATACCACTGAAATGCGCATGTTACGTTGGGCGGGTGGGGTCACTCTAAAGGACAAAGTGCATAACGAACATGTGAGGGGGAGTTTCAAAATAGCGCCTATCACTGAGAAGATTATAGAGTCCAGACTAAGGTGGTATGGACATATTAAGCGTAGACCCGATGACCATATCGTGAAAAAGTGCCTTTCCATGGCTACGAAAAAGAGAGGGAGAGGTAGACCGCAAACTACCTGGATGACAAATGTCCGGAAGGACATGCAAAAGTTTAGCCTTAAAGAAGACGATGCTTACCAGCGAAGTGAATGGCGCCAAATGATTAAGAAAGCCGACCCCGCGTAACGGGAAAAGGCGAGGGCAAAGAAGAAGGTGAATCGAATAAGAACTGGAATTTCTCCCATAGGAAAAGCAGAACGCTCAGAAGGAGCTCCCACTCCTGGGAGGTGTTGGTGGGGATTTCAACGACCACTCCATTCAGTTTCAGCCAACCTGTTTGCATAACCACATTACGATGAATGAGCTAGAGACCTACCCAGGTAGCGCAACGCAGTATAATACTGAAGTGTACGAATATTTGTAAGGCGTAGAGCAATGAGCAATAATGTACACGATAAAGAACAGTTCGCAGCAGTGGGAAACACCAAGCGAGCGAGAGCACAAGACTGATAATAATGAAAAACACACGAGAGTATGCTGGGTTTTTGTGTACGCGAGTTCCATGGACTAACATGGATGCTCGACCATGTACGTACATGGAGACCATTAAATACAACACTTACCCGTGAAGGGGTGAAACCAGTGGAAATTCTTTGAAGACTTGACTGCAGGAAACCTAAGCTTCCACTAACTAGATAGACTCGGAAGCAACAAACTAAATCAAGAATGGGAAAAGCGCTACCCAGGGGTCTGTTCAGAGAGGCAGTCCAGAACCAAACCGGAACTGAAAAGGGGAGGGGATAGAGGTGAATGGGCTCCTCCGAACTCCTCCAGGCTACCTCTCAGAACAGACCATATGTCTTCAATTATTCCAATTATTTATTCTGAATGTACGCGTTGAGTTGAACTAGGAATCATAGAAAACGAAAGGAAACAATAAAAGATACATGTATCTATAATCACAAGGCACCCATATAAGCCTCTCAGCTGGAAAGGTCCTCTCAGTCTTTTGTAATTTCAAAGGACTTTTGGAAATTGACTTTCTTCATGAACGTGGCCTGAGCTTCACGCAGCCTACAACAGCCAGATATTGGGTGAGGTGAAGCATACTTATCAGAAACGTGATTTTGCTACGAGACATCCCCCTCCCCTCACACACACACACACACACAGCCTGTTAAGAAAACAACTTGAAGAAATTCACTGGGCTACACTTGAGCACCCTCCTTACGCTCCATTTTATCTTGTCCCAATAAATGTTTGAACGAAAATTCCAGTTTATATTTTTATGATCCTGTTCAGTAGGGCCGAATAAAAGTATCTCAGAGGAATAATAGCGGAGAAATAATACGGACACAACTTTAAGTTAGTCAATCAACACAAGAAGTGAGATTTTTATTAGAAACTATCAAACAATAATGATTCGTAGATACCACTACCAAGCGTTGCTTCCTTAACAATCTACAACACTATTCCCCCTCTTTCTTTTTAGGGTTGGTGTATAGGGTGAGTTTGTCAGCGTGAACTACGAACAGTTTTCGTTGGGGAGTGCGTATACGAAAGACCACGTTTGAAATAGCTTTAGTAATCTGGCATGGGCCAATCCAGGCGGACTGCAACTTTGGGCACACTCCAATCCGACGACGAGGTCGGTAGTACCACACTTCATCTCCGAGATTGAACCGAGGTTTATCTGTATGGACATCATATTTCCTCTTGACTCCCTCCGCTACCTTCAAAATCCGTTTTCGGGCCATTTCGTGCACTTGAAGCAACTGCTCTTGCAACATCTGGGCATATGCTGATTGAGGTGTCATACCTGGGGTTGCACCTACCAAAAGTTGCATTGGTAGCACTAGCTCCCTTCCCATTACCATTTGGGCAGGTGAAAAGCCTGTCGCTGAGTGTTCAGTGGCTCGATAAGCCAAAAGGACACATGGAAGCTTCATGTCCCAATCCCGCTGGTTATTATCAACTACTTTGGCAAGAGTTTCCCACAATGTTCTATTGAATCTCTCTACCAATCCAGAACTCTGAGGATGTAGTGGGGTGGCTCGGGTCTTATGGACATTGAGAAGCGTAGTTACCTCTTTGAAAACGAGTGATTCAAAATTCGACCCTTGATCAGAATGGATCTCCCTAGGCACGCCGAATCTAGAGATGACATTAGCGATCAGTCCTTCAGCCACAGTTTCTGCTCTGATATCTTGGACAGGAAAGGCTTCGGGCCACTTAGTGAAATAGTCCATAACTACCACAATGAACTTATTTCCTCGATGTGTAACTGGCAAGGGGCCAACGACGTCAATACCCAAGCGTTCGAATGGACTACCTACCACATAATTTTGGAGTGGAGCTTTCTTCTTCTTGCCTTTTCCACCTCTACGCCCACAAGTCTCACAAGTTGCACATACCAACTTCACATCCCCCTGCAGCCCAGGCCAATAGAAACGAGTCCGAACTTCTGCTAATGTTCGTCGTCGCCCAAAATGTCCAAAATCATGTGCAGTCCGAAGAACCTCCTCTCGCCGTGACCTTGGTACCAATATTTGCTCCACAATGCCTATTCCTCTTATCATCCTCCCATCGCCGAATCAACAGTCTATCCTTCAGTTCGAGCCTGTGCAGCTGTGCCCACAGAACCTTGGTCATTCCTCCCAACCCTGCCACTTCTTGCCAAGGTGGTATCCTTCCCTCCAACACCCACTGGTAGACAGGTCCAAGCACAGGATCAGCTTTCTGCTCTTCTACCCAGTGGTTTTCAGGAACATCCAACGATACTAGGAGAGTTTCGGCATTCTTCTGTTTCTGCTCCTGTCTTTTGCAATTATGGCAGTCTTGCTCTATGCACGGTCGGCGCGACATAGCATCTGCATTTAGGTGCTTACTTCCAGCCCTGTATTCCAACCTATAGTTGTAAGGTGCCAATAGTTGATGCCATCTTGCCAGTTGGCCATCCGGGTTTCGAAAGTTTTTCAACCACTGTAATGAGGCATGATCCGTCCTTATTAAAAACTCCTCTCCACTCTCCAGCCCATATGAACTGAAGTGTCGTAGTGCCTTTATCACACTAAGAAGTTCCTTTCGAGTTACACAATAATTTCGTTCTGGACGTGTTAGACATTTGCTGAAGTAAGACAAAACCTTCTCTTTCCCCTCTTGCAACTGTGACAGAACAGCTCCCACTGTTGTTTCGCTAGCATCTGCATCCAATATGAACATTGCTCCTGGAATGGGATGTCCTAGAACTGGAGGTTGAATGAGAGCTTCCTTAATGCCTGAGAAAGCTGTTTCGCAAGATTCAGACCATTTAAAAGCTTGCGTTTTGTCCTGAAGTGAATAAAGGGGGCTCATTAGTTCAGCAAAATTTTCAACAAAGCTTCGGTAGTATGAACATAACCCAACAAATGATCTGAGCTCTTTGGTGTTTGTTGGGGTTGGCCAGTCCCTAACTTTAGCTGTCTTCTTTGGATCTGTCTCAATGCCTTCTTCAGAAATTACAAAGCCCAGATAATTCACATGCCTTGCCAATAGTGTACACTTCTTGGGATTCAACTTTACATTTCCCACACGGAAGACTGTGAAAACCTTTCTCAGCCAAAACACATGCTCTTCAAAAGTAGGATTGTCAACCAGCACATCATCAAGATACACCTTCACTCTTCCTTGTCGTATCTCTTCTCGTAACATAGCTGCCATTGCTCTCTGGAATGTGGCTGGGGCATTGCAGAGCCCGAAGGGCATGACCCTGAATTGCCACAGTCCACGAGGCGTGCAAAAAGCAGTCTTTTCTCTGTCTTGTTCTGCCATGGGGACTTGCCAATAGCCGCTTTGGAGGTCTAGTGTACTAAACCATGAGCTCCTCGCTACTGAACTTACAAGTTCATCTATTTTTGGTAAAGGGTGCCCATCTCTTTTCGTAACACTATTAAGCTGCCTGTAATCGACGCAAAATCTGGTAGAACCGTCTTTTTTTTGGCACTAAAACTATAGGGCTGGCCCATGGACTTTGTGACCCTTCTATAATCTTATTTTCTTCCATCTCTCTTATCAATTTGTCCACTTCTTCCAACCTATGTGGAGGTATCCGGCGAGGCGGCTGACATATTGGGGACTGATCACCTACATTGATGGTATGATACGATCCAGCTATCTGACCTAAGCCCTTACCTTCTCTCGCAAAGATGTCTGCAAACTCCTCCAATAGGCTGTCAAGCCGCTCTTTCTGGCACTCAGTCAATTCTTTACCTGCTTCCTTGCTCAGGCTCCTCACGTGGATTGGAAGTTCTGAACCTGCATCAACTTCTTTCATTGGTTTATCAAATGGAGTAAGCTCCTGGAATGATTCATCATCATCATCATCATGTACAACGTCTGTGACTTGGTATCCATCAAACTGCCCTATGCCCAGTTTCTGTCCATCCACATGAATCAAATTACTCGAAGGGTCTATGAGGCATCGTTGCTTGCTTAAGAAATCCAAGCCCAGAACACATTCCTCATGAATGGGGGCTACCAAGACACTATGGCGTCTACACTTCCCATCTCCCAAATCAACATCAACTGTAGCCTCCCCTTGCACTGGTATCAGTTCACCAGAGATTGATCGCAGTGACAGAGACCCAGCAGAGCACAATTTCACCCCAACTTTTTCTAGAATCCGCCTACTAAGGATGGTTCGTGTAGCCCCCGTGTCAACAACCAACTCACAGGGTACTCCACTAATCATTCCTCTGATCACCAGTGACTTGTCTGGTGCCGCACGATACACCAAGACACATTCCTGAGTATGGGGCTGATTGTCTCGGGCCAGAAGTTGCCCCTTTAGTCTGACCGAGGCTGGTTTTCCGGCAGCGCTAATTGTTGAGAAGTTCTGAAGGAGTGAGGCAATGTCTGTGGTGCAGAAAACGGCTGTTGTTGTGCTGACCATCCCACAGGGGGATGAGGACAAGCCAGTGCCACATGTCCAGGGGCTGCACACCTCCAACAGAACACATTTTCTTTCCTTCTTCCACTGAACTGCGTACGGAATTGTCTGGGTGGATGGATTAACGGTTTTGACTCCACTCTCCTCGTATCCAGTACTGCTGGTGGTGACTTCTCGTCTCCAACCAGCCCTTCATTACGAGATGTAACTTCCGCTTCCACTTTACAAATGGAGATAGGTTTAGAAATCTGAGCAATAGTTTCAAACCTCAAAGAAACTTCTAGAGCTTCGTCAAAGGTCTTTGGCCACAATCCCATCACCTTGTCTCTTATAACAGGGTCTCGAAGCCCTCTCATGAAATGGTAGACAGCCATGGCCTGCAGTTCTTCTGTCATAGCTGCACTTGGCCATGCTTGTCTCGCAAGTCTTGTCATAGCTAGATGGTAGTCACTTACTTGTTACTTGGGCTGTTGCACTCGTGCTACCAGTTGGGTCATGTAACGTTGGGCATGCTGTTTTGATCCAAATCGCCTTTCCAATGCATCGACTAGTTTACCAAATGTTCTAGGGGTGGTCACTTCCAACAAAACATCCAAAGCAGGGCCTGAGAGAACTGATTCCAGACATGTGGTTTTCATGGATTCATCCCACCCATTCTTTGTGGCTATGTCTTCGAACTGAATTATATAAGCATCCCAGTTCCCTGATCCATCAAACGTCCTTACTTTCAAGTTTAAACCAGGGCTGGTAACGTTTATTTGCCTCTTCTCCGCTGGAGGTTTCTGTATCGGGTCTGGCATTAGGCGTCTTAATTCACCGAGACATGCACTCCATTCAAGCTTCATATCTTCTGACATTGCTCTTCTTTCTTCCTCTATCATGTTCCGAACTTCCATAAAAAGTGAATTTCTCTGAGACTCCCAATCCGTTTGGGAATCAATCCTCCTCAAGGGCACATTTTCTTGGATTGAAGAATGTTCTTCAATTATTTCGCTTGCCTCAGCAGACTCAGCTTCCTGAAGTGGCTCAAACGGTTGAGAACCAACGGTTGGTTGTTCAGTCAATTCCCTAGATCTTATGGTTGACCTAGTGTCCATTCTAAAAGTCTACTACTAAATGGGTCAACTAAAATTCTAGGATCACTTTTGGACTCAATCAGATTTGTCAGCAATCCCACCGCTGCCACCACTTTTATGATCCTGTTCAGTAGGGCCGAATAAAAGTATCTCAGAGGACTAATAGCGGAGAAATAATACGGACACAACTTTAAGTTAGTCAATCAACACAAGAAGTGAGATTTTTATTAGAAACTATCAAACAATAATGATTCGTAGATACCACTACCAAGCGTTGCTTCCTTAACAATCTACAACAATATTTGATTTACCTAGAATACTATTCATCATAATATTTAATTACGTTGTTATAATAAAGGGTAATTGGTGATAAGACAGGAGGAGACTAAGACTAGGAGTTAGTGCACCTCAAAAATAACAAGAAAGTTCCCACGTCCGCTTCTCGTGTAAGGGGAATATTGCAGCATTTGTGTTTTTGGGGAAACGTGATTCTTCGCCCAAACATTACCATTATCTCCTCAAATTTGTTGGTCCTCCGGCAAATTTAAAAAAAAATTGAAAACCTCATTAAATTTCCTTGAGGAAACATAACTTTCCAGAATTCACATGCCCTACTTACCTACCTTACTTAGCTCGATCTGACTTGCATTTGTTCACTAAATTGAAAGGCCAGGAAGCTGTTCAGAAGTGGCATTAAAAAAAGTCTGGCAAGTGGGTGTGGCACATAGCTTCCTCGTATCCATAACCCGACTGTACAGATGATCCCATGAGTAGTAGATAATCTCAAAACATCAATCTCTAAGTGCACTCTCTCTAGCACTAGCCTCATAGGGGACTCTACACGTCATCCCGCATAGTCTCTGAATAATGTTGGAAATTGTGAAAGTTGTGGCTGTTACAAGGATTTTACGTTTGCGCATCAGCACAAAATACTTTCAATTTGGTGGCCATGATTTTCATAGGAGACCATCTACACCTCAACTCGCATATTTCCTGAAAATTTCATCGAAATCAGATTGGAAATGTAGAAATTATGGCTGTAACAAGAAAATAAGTTTGCGGATGCGCACTGGCTACTATCAGTCCGGGGTTGATGATTTTCATAGGGGACCATCTACATGCCAACCCGCACAATTCCTGAAAATTTCATCGAAATCGGGTGAGAATTGTTGAAGTTATGGCAGAGGCAATGATTTCATGAGACACGCGGACACACAGACAGACTCGGAACCAAAATTGTTCAGGAAGGTCTGAACTTAAAACGCGAGCGAAAATTTTGATTTTGGAGAACATGTATTTTCAACCTCGAAAAGTGAAAACTAAGCTTCCGCTACCTTGGTAGACTCGGAAGCAAAAGTGCCCAGCCTGTAGAAATGTCTGAAACTCCATTTGTGAAGTTTTCTGAGAATTTCATTGCATCACAAGCAATTTTATACACACTCGTATATTCATTT
Source organism: Apolygus lucorum (assembly GCA_009739505.2). NCBI lineage: Eukaryota > Metazoa > Arthropoda > Insecta > Hemiptera > Miridae > Apolygus > Apolygus lucorum. The sequence continues at coordinate 40,952,990 of CM019180.2, forward strand.
ACAGTTTGAGGCAGATTGCTTTTCCAGACATCTTGTCGCAAGGCCAAGAAAAGGGAGAGCCATGTGAGTGCTCGACCAAGAATTTTTTCGAGTCCCAGTAGGAAAGAAGAAGAAATTTTGTGTTTGAGCCACATCTGAGCTCATGTGGGGTGGACAGGTCAAAAATATCAGGAAAAATAATCAGCCTCGAGTTCGGTAAAATCAACACTACAGCGAGAAATCTTACATCCCAGTTACTGAAGCCTGAGTGTTTCTCTACGATGGTCCTTGACGCTCCTGTGAAATTTGTGATATAAAACTGTAGTGGGTTCTGAGTACGTCTGTTGATGGAATAGCAACGGCTCATTTGATTGACACATTTGTTCAAATCCTGAAACAAAAAAAGAAACAACATCAAAAAACTGTTGGTGATGAATAAACATTTTCCTAGTTTATCAGTAAAAGTAAGTAAACAACCATTTCAGGTTGGATTTTCGTCCAACTGCCATACCTGGTCATCAGCTGTCTTCCGAAGAGAACATCAGGATGTGTTCTGATGATTTCTCTCATGGCTTCTCTTAGCCTCACCACCCTGGGTTGAGACGAGGGGGAGGACTGAGTTCGGCCTGTACGAAAATGAGCCGCCACGGCGAGACTAGAACTCACAGCTCCTATGCAGTAGCCAGTCCAAGACTCGCCGTTAAAAGACGCACGCCATAACAAACGAAGCCACAGCTGACCTCCAGTTTTTTTCTGGGCACCGTGTCCCTCCTACACGCTCTCGTAATGCTCGAGCTGCAGGCTCACTGCAGGTGTTGGTGAAGCAGTAGGTACAGGTACTAATTCTCTGTTCCGAGCCTGTGACCAGTTATGGCCTCTGGGGAGCTCTACTGAGCTAGTCTCACGATTGATATATGGTCAGCAACCAACACTGGTACCGCGGGTGGAAGGAGCCCTAGGCTACCAGCACAATGACGAAAGTCAAAGTGCTACCAGCCAACCCCCTAGTTGAGGTTGGATTCGCGGGGTTCGTGGTTTAAAATCACCCAGGGCTGCAGTCCCCTTCTGCAGTCTCTGAATAGGGTTCCATGAACCAGGGCCAGCGGAGGTTAGCCCCGTGGCATGGATCCTGGCATGTGAGTTTTGCGAATTGTCAAAAACTCGGGCGCCGACCTGCATAGTCGGAAGCACAAGCTAGAACGTGCGCCTCTACCTGCAGGCCATAACAGGGACCTGCTATTAAGCCGGGATACTGATTGTATGAACAATCGACTCTCCAGAGTGACTTTCTCTGGTTGCTTGCAACCTGGGGGGAGACCAATGGAATTTTCACAAGACTCCTTAAACCGACTTTCTTTTGGAAGGAGGAAAGACATTCATATGGCCATCCAGTTTATCAGTCCTGGGGCGAAATAACACAAGATATTAATACTCATATAATCTGAGTTACTCTTATGGAGATTAAGGGGCAAGGGTGTTGTGTGGTCCTTAGTCAGATTTATAAAGTTCGCAAAAGTCGAATAGCTAATTGTACGAGTAATTCATGAAATTCAGTCTAACTAATTACAATGGACTCATAAGGATGGAAAACCCGCGATTTTTCGCTAAAAAGAACAGACTTTCTGGCTGTGATTAAAAAAAAATTCAGTCAAATTGAAAAGTGAATACCACCGAGTGATTCACTGTCGAAAATGATAATAACATGTGCTACGCTTGGGGTTTTTCAAAACCGCATTTAGTTACAATAAGGTGGCTCAATTTTAAGCGTTCGAGGAGCGCGCAAGGAGGTTGTGTGCGATAAAAAAATAAAGAGTTATAGCAGGCAAGATACGTAAAAATGCGTATGACGTGAGGCTCATGGAACACAGCTGTCACGGCTGTCTCGCGTAAACCTTGGTTCACATAGGTGTATGTCTGTAATCTGTCGTGCGTAATTGGATGCTACTGGCTGGAGCTAATTGAAAGGGCGGGTCTGATCTTTGCGGATGTCGACTTTTGGAGCAGTGAGAGAGAGAGAGAGAGAGAGAGAGAAAACATGCATTTATTACAACAAAAAACAATACATCGCAACATAATTATAGATTACATGAAAATTGGCAATGGGCCAAGCCCGTCTGCCAGAGTGTCGCCTAATGATTTACGACTAAATTGAGTTACTTAACTAATTACATTTTTCCACTATACTTTCTATATGTTTATATAACAATTTATTTCGGTAGTTACAATTTGTCCTCATTCCTCAGTCAGCTTTCCTCCCAATTAAATTCTCTTACCAGCTCCGTTCTGTACCCCCAGGCGGATTGACAAAATCTGGCTAGTTGCAGCCACCTAGATCCATTTAACACGCACAGAAGAGCATCACGACTCAGCCTGCTGGTCCCAAAGTTGGCAATTCGGAGTTCTGCGAGCACAGGGCAAACCGCCAGAAAATGCTCCAAGTCCTCCGGATCCCCTGTATTGCAGAGTGAGCATACAATTCTATTTCCACCGTAAGTGGTGCAAGTGCGTGCATTAAGTTGAAGCATATCAGCACGTACCCTGGACACCCAGCGCAGGACGAACATCGATGCCCTCTGTGCACCCTCCATCAGACTGATACATCGCACATCATGGTCCAGGAATCTGTAAAATCGGTCCGATGATGCAAGAGCTCTGTTTCTAGCCGACTCCATGCTTGAGGACTTAACTTTTTCACCCAGTTCCAACAGTTGCGTTGCCCACTCGCTACGATCCTCAAATACCTGACTGAGAGAAACATTATGCTGTTCGCACAATCCTCTTAGGTCCCTGTACCAAAACAAATTTGCTTTGACGATTTCAGCGGCCACCACACGAGGAAATCGGTAATTCGGCATTGCCATGACCCTCAGCACGTATCGACTGTGCAGGCCCAGAGTGAAAATGTGCAGAGGGGACTCACCTGTCTCCAGGTATAGGAAGTAATCCGGGGTATTTCTAGGTAGGTGAAAGATTCTCTTTACAAAGAATTTAAAAACTTGCTCCACCTCTCGATACTGCCTGGAACCCCAGACCTGGGCTCCATAACACAGGACTGATCTAGCAGCCGCCTTGAAAACCTCATGTTTAACATGGACCGGCACATTCGTAAGTCCGAACAGGGTAGAGTATCCGCTCGCCACGCTCATCTTAGCCATTGCAGATCTTTCCCGGAGATCCGTGGTGAAGGAAAGGCCCGAGGTCAACGTGACTCCCAGGTACTTATATGATCTCACAACCTCAATTGGTGCTCCTCGATAGGTCCAGGACTCATTCGATTTCAGTCCTCCTCCTCGTCTAAACACCATAATCTGGGACTTTCCAAGGTTCAACTGCAATGCCCACTTATCACAGAAGTTCTGGAGCGCGTCAATGTTGTTCTGAAGACTCTCCACAGACTCCGCCAAGATCACAATATCATCTGCATTCATTAGTAGCTTTATTTTCTATCTCTCCGACCGAGACCCCATGTGGGAGAGCACTATGCAAGGTGTCAATGTACAGGGCAAACATCAATGGGCTAAGCAGGCAGCCCTGCCTCACACCTCTCTCCACTGGAAACGCGCTTGAAATGCCCTTCCTGTTCCAAACAGATGCATGACTCCCCGCATAGAGTGCTCTTAGTAGACGAATAAATTTTGCACTCACACCCAACCCTTTCAATCTCTTGAAGAGCAGGTCATGCTGCACACAGTCAAAAGCAGCCTTAAAATCAACAAAAAAGGCGTACAACCTCCTGCTGGGTGAGTTGGTTTTGAGGTGTGCTATACTTGTTAGTACAAATACACAATCTACAGTTCCATATCCCTTTCGGAAGCCAGCCTGACATTCACTTAGCAGAGAGTTTGAGTCGACAAAAGCCTCCAACCGATCAACCATAAGACCAGACAGCAACTTGGCGGAGCAATTCATGAAGGATAGACCCCTATAGTTCTCAACATTATTTCTGTCTCCTTTCTTGTGCAAGGGGTAGATGATGGAAAATCCGAACTCATTTGGCACTTCTCCTGTATCGTATATCGAATTGTAAAAACTCAATAATCTTTCCAAGAGCATGTCCGGCGCATTCTTATAAAATTCGTAGGAGATTCTATCTGATCCAGGTGCCTTGTTATCCTTACACCTTGCCAGCACTCTCTTCAGATCATTCATCTGGAAAGGTCTGTCCAATATTTCGGAGCTGCTACACAATGAAAGATCACATGTCATCCGGACTCTGCATGCAGGCAGGAGCCTCCATTGTGCTTCGAAGTGCGATACCCATTCCTCCACTGGGATCTCTCCAACCATCACCCCACGCACCGGCCTCAATGAGTTGACGAGTCTCCAGAAGTCAGCTCCACCTGTTACCTCACCGAACCTTTCCCCCAGCTGTCTGTAAAATACCGCACTCTTACGTGCACAGAGAGCCTTGTAATCAGAGTTAGCCTTCACATATGCAACCCTCGACATGGCCGATCCAGACAGTCGAAACAAACGCAGGGATGCAAAGGACTTGTCTCTGGCACGGGTGCAATCCCAATCCCACCAAGGCTTTGTAGAAACTGGACTCCCAGAACAACGCATTGATGCATCACCCGCCGCCTGAGTGATAGCCGAGACAAACCATTCAGCCTCCTGCTCAATAGACTGACGCTCTTCCCGCCGACCTTGAAGTTGTCGCTCCAGAGATACCCGATACTCATCCCTACAATTCGCCCTCCATGGAAGCTTGGGAAGGAAGGGAAGCCAACTCTCGCTTCGACTAGTTCCAAGGATCAGCTCGAGAATGATCGGCATATGATCAGAGAAATTCTCCACTCCCACCCGGAAATTCTCTATCAATTTCATTGCATCGGGCGTAGCACAACAGCAGTCAATCGTCGACGAACCATTACCGCTGATGAATGTTAGCTCTCCCTCCTCATCCCCCTTACAGCGGCCATTGAGTATCAATAATTGATGTTCCTCCAATAATTCGAGAAAGCGCGATCCTCTACCGTTTGTTACCGTATCCTTCGATCTTCGTTGTACTGCATACTTATCCACATCTACGTCCATCTCTGTGAGAATTACCTGTCTCGTGCCAACCCTTGCATTCATATCACCGACAATAATTACATCCCTATCACCTTCAAAAATATTACTGAGGAGTCCATCCAGGATGCCAAAATCCAAATCCCATTGATTGCAGTTGAGATAACAGGGCACCACAAAGATCTCCCTTTGCCCAACACCAGCAACTAGTACATCAACATTACAGAACAATTCAAATTTTACATTTAGTTTAGTTTTTCTTGACAATCGAATCCCGTACAAACAGCCTCCAGAGGCTCTACCAAATCTAGAATTTCTATTTGCTCCCACCCAACGTAATTCAAAACCTTCAAAATATTTATGTAACCTTTCAAAATCACTATTTTCAACATGTGTTTCGAATAAAAAAAATATATCATGGCTCTTAATAAATTTAAAAAAATTCGGCAACAAGAATTTATTTTTCAGACCCCCAACATTATAAGCTAATATGTTCATTGCCAGCACATCCCCACCATTTTCCTCTTCACTCTGACAGACGGTTGGATCTCAGGAGCTAGGTTCACTTCCACCAGGGGCCCCAGACGACGAAGCTGGGCCGGGACGGGGGGCTGAGGAATTCCTCTTCAGCAGTTCCTGCACAAAACCGCCAATATCTAATCCCACAAGGGAGTTGATCACTTGCAAGCCATTTCCATCCTTATACACAATACCGTTCACATCAGACCAAGTAAAGTACATGTCGTCCACAACCAAGTATTGTGATCGCACCGTTACTTTGAGGGAGCACCTCAGACGCTGCAACTCTCTTTTGATTGCGAACAAGTTCCATCGCACCGCTCTAACAGATTCCGAATAATCTCGGTTAATTCCAAAATTGGTTCCCTTTAGCCGGTTGGAGGCCTGCAGAACATCAGTGACGTCCCTGGATTCACCGAACCTAACCAATAGGCGAGAACCCGGTTTTCTTCCCCCTAGGCTCACAACATCTTTAATAGCCATTTGCCTTACAATGCCCAATGTCTCCCTAATGAAGACCTCTACCACAGTCTGTAATTCGTTCCGTCCATCATGTGATAACCCACCAAAAATGAGATTATTCCGTCTGATCTGATTGTCTATAAATTCGATGCGCCTATCGCGAGCCAGTATTTCCGTCTTAAGAGTACTGACCTCCCCTCGAAGAGTATTATTTTCCATCTGAAGCTTATCAACTTTCCGAGTGAGCTCGTTGACATCAGATTTTGTGGCCAAGTCCTTGGTAATTTCTTTCAATTTCGTATCAAGAGCCTTGTCCATAATACTTGTAAATCTAGCCATAAGATCAGATATTGTTTCAGGGCTAAGCGTAGACATTTCCGCTGATTGTTTTTTTGCCGGGGAATTTTGAGATTCTGGCGATGAGTTAACTCTTTTCAACCCGCTCTTGTGACCCTTCGGCGTAAAAAAAGTATCGATCTTTTTATTTTGCGACATTAAGCGCGGAGCCAAAGTGACTCCACACCTTCAGGTAGGCGACTGATTTGAAACCTCGAGAAGCGATTGATAAGGTAATCCGGTAACAGACGATAATGAGAGGGGGCTTCGTTACGGTTGACCAGTGCGCATGTCGACCCCCGCCTTTCTTTCTCAAGGACACACTCCTAGACCTCCACCAAATCGCTGAAACCACTGTCCAATTTCAGGAAAACAGTTTAATCAATTATTGATATTACTCCAAGACTGTCTACCTGGTGAGAAACTTACTCAACAAATGACCCAAGCTGGTTCCGCCGCATCAATGTGCTAGGATTTGAGCAGCAACTCGCACTACAACTCTTCAAGGTATCAACAGATTCACAGACACGATGTTAACGCAACGAACGCTCGGCAGACGCTGTCGCTGTCGTGCGTAATTGGATGCTACTGGCTGGAGCTAATTGAAAGGGCGGGTCTGATCTTTGCGGATGTCGACTTTTGGAGCAGTGTATCATTTTGAAAAATTTGACATTTTACGCATTACAGACAAACATTGGTAAAACTCGTAACAAACTCTTGTCATTTGTAAGCAGCAGGTTTATTGACTCGGTCTCGTTCATTGACAAAACAACCAGAATCATTGTTTTAGGTTTGGAACCAAATCTGCACAGAACGTACTGCGCGCTTCTGCGTAATCCATTCAGCCATGTGAACGCTCTTTCCTGCATTATGGAACACCCCCACTCCTTTTTTTCGCGCATTACAGACATTACGCACCTATGTGAACCAAGCTTAACATACATGAGATAACCTACTACTCAACTCCTTGTTTTTGTAGCCGGGCTAATGGCCGCCGTCAATCGGCTGATCAGTCAGCTTCTTTGATTTTGAAGTGTTTCTGTGAATCTTTTGGGAGTTCTTCATTTTTGGGGTCGCAGTAAAGTGAATTGAAGAATTGATCCCTTAGGTATACATTTCCCTTGAAGTGAATTGATCTCTTGTACATTTTGGTTTGTTACTGCGTCTGAATAGTGGAAGGCAGATGTTCGATCTCAATGAGATCAGTTGGACGGTTGATCTCGATTTCTTTCCCATTGAAGGCAAGTTTTCTCTACCTTTTTGACCGAATTCGTATTTATTTTACTTCAAAAAGGTAACATTTGAATATAATACGAAAAATAGATTAGACCGAGGTGGATAATAAAATACCAATTTCGTTGAACTTGATTGTCTGTCATCTACTCCTGACTGAAATGCATGATTAGTCACATTCATTTTGCATATACTTATTTAAACTTTTACAATTATTTTGGGTAATAAAAAAGTATACTTAATTGATTTCCTTATATTTTCCTTCATCGGTTCAACGAAAACCAAAGAAATGTGGATTGAATTAACGTTACCTATGGAGTGTCGTAAAATCTAAAGCAACGTCAATCTCGTGAGCCTCATGGGACTGACATGAGACTCACGTCGGAAAGTTAGCATCCACTCGATGCTCGCCCTAAGAGCTTTTCACGGAATGACGGTTCCAAATGTCGCTTCAAGTAATTAATAAGGGATCAAAATTCATAAAATTTCACGTACATTCCAATCCATTTGGAGAAAAAACAAAGATGGCACCCCTTGTGCACTAAAAATTATGAGGATCACCGTTGGTATTGTTTCATTACATTCCAAAAAAAGGAATTTTGCGGGATGACCCACTGAAGCTGAAACATCTTCTTCACTACTTACTGCTCAAACCAGATCTAATATTTACCTTGTCACCCATTAGGTGATCGAAAGAAAAGTCCAAGCACACTCTTATTTTGCAGGTACTGGTCAACATTTTGTAGTTTTTCATGGCTTTTCTTGAAGGTCCTAGACTGATATTATTCAACTTGGCTTCTTTCTTCTTCTGCTTCAATCGTTCTTTTTCCTTGGCCCTGGAATACATATTATTCTTTGATGAAATGGTAGGAGGTCATTTTATTAACAGGGTGTCTAGCAACTCCCCCAAAAAAATTCCCTGAGTTTTCCAGGGCCAATTTTTGACTTTTTCCAGGGTTATAGGTGAACTTAAAAAAAATGGACCAACCTCGAAAATGATGTCAGTAAACACCAAAAAGGGAAAAATAATAATCTTAGGGAATTCAGATGGGAAGGTGGGTAGGTAGTACGGATTGAAGTCGCCGCCGTGCCCATCTGTAGACACAAACATGCGTAAGTAGATTCCACTTCCATCTGGTTAGCATTACAACTAACCGTGTGTCGATAGTGCAATACAAAACAGGAATGAGAGTAAGTACCTATACCTAGGTAATAAATGTGTTCCAAAGCTATTAGGTAGTAGGTCACTGCTATCATATATATGACAGCATATATATGCTGTACATATACGAGGCATGTCCAGAAAGCTCCCGTGGCCGTAGGAATTTTTTTGCTATTTGGGGCACACAACTGTGTAGCCTGACTCCCCCCTTCAGAACAAGGTCAGTAGGTTGAAAACTGTGGTCTCAGGCAATTTTTTTTCAAAAGACAAGGGAATTTTTTTTTCAAAAGTTGGCAGCAGTGTTGTAAGGCTTAGGTCCTCCTCCTTTCAGGAGGCAAAAAAATCAACCCGATAGGACCATTAAGCTGGGTTCACATGAGCGCGGTCAACGCAGATATGCATTTGGCCATTTGATTGGCGGCGCCTCAGCCGCCTGAGTACTTTTGGAGTGGACTGTCGCGTTTCAAAAATTCTGATATTCGACGCGTAACCGCGCGCCCTTTGTTTACATTTTTTGTTATCACGACTTGTTATCACCACTTGTTCCAGCACGGGTATCAATAATTGATACCAATTATTGGTGTTGTGATTTTTCCGGAAGCTTGATCCAAAATGAATCAAAGTTTTAGTGAAATTGTAATTGAATTAGTTAAGGAGAGAAGAGAGCTGTGGGATTTTAAGTTAGGGGTTGACGAGCATAATTAGCATCTACAACGAAATTATAAATAATTACGCTTTTCGTAGGAATATTCTTCATCATAATTCACTTTGATAATAATGATTACAAAATTTGTAATCATTATTTTATTTAATAAAATAAAGCTATCAGAATTCCGATTTTTGGAGTTGGTAGGTATCGGTATCTGGGCCATTCTCACGAAAACGTCGGATTTGAGGTAGATTTTTCCAGATTTCAAAATGTTCTTATTTTCACCCAGGAAAATTTATACAACTTCTTCATTGTGTGTACTGTGAAATGAGATTGTCAGCCAAGCAGGAACTTTCTTATTATTTACATAATAAATAAAAATATAATCCGAGGATGGCAGGGACTGACGTCTACGGCAGGGACTGACTTTATTGTATTCTGGGACTGACGCTTTAAGGTAAGTAATGTTAGGTAAATGTTAATTCATAGACCCATTTAATGCAGTCTCATAGAATCTTAATACAATATTTCAATTTCAATAAATGACAGATTTGAGTTCTTTAGTCTTAATCAAAATACTTAATATCACCAAATTTTACGAAGAACTGTTGCCTACAATAAAATTAATTTGGACCTTTACTTTACAAAATATTTAAAAGAAATCACGCATCATGATCACGATCATTAATTAACCTACAGGTACCTAATTAATACTCTGATGTATTATAATACATTTGTCTGACTAGTCTGTTCCAAAATCGAAATTTTGCGGAGCCACGAATAAAGTCATGGAAACGGGCTACGTCACCTATTGTCCTCTTCTCCAGAAAATTATTATAAGATTCGCAGGTTCTCGTAATAATAAGTTAAATAGAAAGTCAATTTAATTTTCAAATACGAGTTCCATAAGAGTTTTTGAACATACAAGGATTTTGGTTTATTATTTTCAATAATAAGCCTTTGGAATCGAGCAAGAAAAAAAAAAATTTTAACCCCCCCTCAAAATTTGATGTTTTACGTTTCAAGGTACGTAGATTACGAAAATCGAATAAAAAAATTTCCGTCCGTCCGCCGTACGCGGCACTTTTCTTAGCAACACTGGACCGATTTGGTTCAAATTTGGTATGTGGGCTCCATTTGGGGTCTAGTTGTGCCGCGAAGCTTTTGGTTGATGTAGGTCACTTCTAAGGGGTGAAAATTAAGGGTTGAAATTTTCAAGAGTGCCCTAGCTCGAAAACTCTCGAAATGAAGGTATCGTTTTTTCACCAATTTTAAATAGTATTGAATTTTTAAAAATTTTTGAGACCACCCGGAGCTCTGTAGGACAAACCGTTCGGTCCCTACGAGTACTTGAAGGTTTTCCTTCGATAAAACAGAATCATGAGTGTGAATCGCAAGAGAGGTCTAATCTCCATTCAAATTTTATCGGACTAAAATGCGATCGCTGTTCATTTCATCGATTTGTATACAGTTTTGGCTTCTGCGTAACCAGTAATCAAATTCTATGTGAAGCTTTCTATTTTTCAAATCGAGTGTGAAGCGTTTAGTTCTTTCTAATAAACTTGATTGTGAAGGTGTGAAGCCAGTATGGTGTGGTAGGTAGTACCTAGCTGGTAGGTAACAAAAATTTGGTAGGTAAAAAAAATGTTGGTGGGTAAAAAACGCTGCAAATCATTGCTCAAAGGCTTCTTCACTCTTCAGATCACTGATCAGCTGAGTGAGCTCCGAAGCCATTTTCTATCCTATTGAATGAAAGTGCTCTTCCAGGCGTCTCCAGCATTCGAGGAAATCTTCTTCACTCCTCAGATCACTGATCAGCTGAGTGAGCTCCGAAGCCACTTTCACTCCCATTGAATGGAAGTGCTCTTCCAGGCGTCTCCAGCATTCGAGGAGATCTTCTTCACTCCTCAGATCACTGATCAGCTGAGTGAGCTCCGAAGTCATTTTCAATGCTATTGAACGCAGGAAGCTGAAATTTGAGAGGGAAGGTCAAGGGAGAATACAGATGGTGGTAGGAGCTATTGATGGAGAACCAGAGATCTATACAGAAGGGTGATCTATACAGAAAATAATAAACCTTTGAGCAATGATTTGCAGCGTTTTTTCATGTTGTTATCAATAGTTACGAGGATTTGTACACTAATTTAAACACTAACGTGGTAAAACCTTTTATTACAGTGTAATATTATCACAATTATTGAGATCACATCAATTAGTATCACATAAAATGTATCAAATTATAAGTAGACGTATCACATTAAAACTCTCATAACTCATAAAATCTCTAAATTACCACAAAATCATTAAATCTCAGTCTCACAGTCTCAGTCAATTACCATGTAAAATTCGAAGTATCACGTTAAAACTCTTAACTTATTTAAAACCTTTCAACTCCCAAAACATTATTGAAACAGTCTCATTATCAGTCTTATCATGTAAAATCCTTAGCAAACTAAGTTTAATCACTCATAAAAAATCACAATTACAGTGTTATTAATCACAGTGTGGAAGGCAGCTACCTAATTTGCACAAAACTTCTTAATATTTTTTAACTGAAGTAACTTCCGCTTCCGCTGCTTCTTCAGTTTTTTCTGCTCATACTTTTCCTTCTCCTTTAACTTCATTAGAGCCGCAGTTTCAGGATCTTCCTTCTTTTGCCTGTACCGATCTGCCTTCCGGATCTTGGCTGCCATCTTCTTCTCCGCTTCTGATTTTGTTTTTTTGGGGGCCATTTATGAATCATGCACTCTGCAAAAAATTACTTTACGTTAGTATTTACGCTCAAAATGTACTAGGGACCATTTACACCCCAACCCGAACAATCCCTGAAAATTCCATCAAATTCGGAGGGAAATTGTTGTAGAAATGGCTGTTGCAAGATTTTCACGTTTGCGCATGCGCAGAGGATACTATCGATCCGTGGG
>CM019180.2:40965366-41004259 GCA_009739505.2 Apolygus lucorum
TCGTGGGTGATGAAACTCATAGGGGACCATCTGTACGCCAACCCGCACAATCCCTGAGAATTTCATCGCAATCGGACTTAACTTCGTCTAGTTTGTGCCCTTGAAGCTATGACAGACAGACAGACGCACAGACAGACAGACACGGAAACAAAATTATTCAGGAAGGTCTAAAACGTAAAACTCGAGTGGAAATTTTGATTTTGGAGGACATTTTTTTTTCATCCTTGAAAAGTGAAAACAATGCTGCTCCGCTACCTTAGGTAGACTCGGAAGCAATAATTAAAACAGCGTAAAAGAGGGTCGATCAGTCCCTGACGACGTCCATCAGTCCCCTGCCACATCCCAAAAATGGATTCGTGGCAGGACTGATGTTGGCAGGGACTGACGAAACAACACATTTCCATAATTTCTCTTGCCAAATAAATCTCTCGAGAAATTTGCAAAATCTTTGTAACCTTGACTTCCAAACTATTTCGAAAATGAAAGACCACCACAACAAAAGAAAGGATACTAACCTGGGAAAGCGTGGCAGGGACTGGTTGACACGCTTGACCATGTGCGGGCGCCGGCTCGAAACACACTCTCCACCGTTTTGTTGTACACTGATCACCCCCAATCAACCCTTGAACACCATGAGGAGGAGTGGTAGAACAATGGTGGATGAGGCGCATTCCCCTCCAGAGAGGGAAAGGGTCTCAAACTATCAAGTTCCAATCGTGGCAGGGACTGAGCGTAATCCTCAGGACACACATATTTTCCTTACAACGTGTACAGATTTTTCTTTCTATGAGATTCTGTTACAGGAACTGCAAATTAGGAACGTAAGGGTTGGAACAAACTCCAAAAATAATTTTAAAATACCAATTTACTACTTTGAGGCTGAGCAAAGTTGACACAACGGCTCAGGACATGCGGCAGGGACTGATTTTTCTGTGTTTAATGAATTATTACGTAATTAATTAATTAGTTTATAATTTTAAAAATATATGGGCTGAAAGAGCGCGTCGATTTCTTTCAGAAGGAATAATTGAAACTAGCCGAAAATTATGATTAACCTGATAATCGACCAGACGCTGATTCCGACGTTTTCGTGAGAATGGCCCATCTATCTCGATTCAGTAAATACTGTTTATCTTTGATGCATTTAAAATGAAATGGAACATCGTAGGAACAGAAAAAAGTACCTACTTGATTTACCTCCCAGTCACCCTTGATGAGGAGGTCCATAGGTGATTTTATAGGTAGTGATTCATAAAGTTCGGACGAGCTGAATTGAATCACAATGTGAAAATAAAAATGATAAGATTCAAACCAGCTGGGATTCAAAACATACAATAGGATTTCAACTGAAGCGCGGGAAAATAGAAGAAATAGAAGAGCTGTCGCGCAACCGCGCCCATGTGAACCTCTAGACACCAGCCGCGTCCCGAACGCGTAACCGCCTAGTCGCACAACCGCGTTGACCGCGCTCATGTGAACCCAGCTTTTTTGTGCAGTTTTGACAGCGATAACAATGAACGTGTCGAGGGCGTCTCCGTCCCCACCCTCAGACCACGCTCCGTTTTTCTTCATTCGCGTGGTGAGACCCCCATCCGCCATCCATCAACAAAATATGTGAATGCTATGGATCAACCAGTATGTCTATTAAAAATGTGAGAAAGAGGCACAGAGAAATTTTCAGAAGGGAGGAAGAATGTTCATGATGAACCCAGAAGCGGAAGGCCATCTTTTTTCTGATGATCTCTCATGACTGAAAACTGAAATCTCTCCATGACTGGAACTTGATTTCTTTGATGTCAAACTCACCGTTTTATAGGTCGATATTCCAACCCACTTTTCTTTCTTGAGTAAACGTTTTGGGCTCTTTTGGAGAGCTCCTCGCGGGGTTTGTCGTTTTGATTGCCAGCTACAGGTAGCGTGTCCTCCTCTCCGCCCATCTTGTCACTTCGCTCCTTAGAACTCTAGTTCCTTAAAAAATCAATCAAGAAGATGGATGGTTCAACAGAAATGCTGTAAAGTTAGAATAAAAGAATCTGGTTTCGGATGTAAAATTGACATATCGACAAGTCACATGGAACACAAACAGAATAAACTTCTTCTTCTTTTTTCTCTCCAGGCGGGGTGTGTTTGTGTTTCCCGGGTTTGTACTTCCCGGCCTTCGGAAACAACCATCCAGACTTCAAACCATGCCGAACCTTTTGTACGAGGGTCGTTCTCAAAAGGTTCCCTACTTTCAAAAAATGATGAAATTTTTTTGATACGGCTCAGGGAAAGCTCAGGTAAAGCCTGGGTCTGCCTCGGATAAACCAAACAGGCTGTTTATCAACGCACTTTCAACTGCCAGGCATGGAAGAATATACTTCTTCCATACTTCACATACTTCTTCCATGTGCCAGGGTAACTGTATCTTGCCCAAAGCCCTTTTTATGCCCTCGTATAAACCATCTGCTATTCGGTGATAATAACCAACAGCTCATAGGTGAAATAAGGGACCAGCTTGAATAAAAATGTTTTCCTCGCTTTCTGCTTTTTAAACCTTTCCAGGTGATTTTAATACAAATGGACAATGCTAATTATAATTCAGCGCTCGGTCCTCGATGTTACACAATGTAGTACGCTCTCTCAGGGTTTCTGGCCACACCTTTTAAAGAGAAGAGGAAGACACACACACTTCCCCCCTCCCCCGCCAACCTAGGACCCCCGCACCACCCCGATCGTCATTGTTCTTCTTGTGTCGATGGCCGCATCTTCCGCTCGAAGTTTTTTGTACTTTGTAATCCTAAATTCTTCCCTTATAAAGCGAAAGTAAGACAAGGTAAGACCTATTCTAGTTTTCGTATTTTTCTCCCGAAATTCGACGAGTGGCTCCCGAAAAATTGAGCCGCTTACCTAGGTTAGGACGAGGCGTCAATAGAGAGTTCCTAGTGGTTTTTGATACGGCGTGACGTATTACACACACACTGGAATATACTTCTTCCATGCTCTCAATCCGGCGCCGAATTGTGATAAGACACGCCGTATCCGATACGGCGCTGTATTGTTACGGTCGAATACGTCACTAGGAGGCAATCCGGCGCGCCGTATTGAAAACATGGCGTCGATCCGGTTCCGGCGCGCTGGATCTAAGCCGAACCAAACCCACTAGGGAACTCTCTATTTACTGACGCCTTGAGGCCTCAGTTTTCTGTTGCCTCATATCACTTTTCCACGTAAGTAAATTCATTCCTCACATTCCCGTTTCGACTCTCGTCATCTTTCAGGATGAATAAAGATAATCACGACATCGTGGAAGCAATTGCGTCGGGATTTAGAAGACTCGAAGTAAATTGGGGACTTTTGGATCTCGATCGAGATCGCGAAGCCGACATCGCAGACCTCTTTCACGCTCGTCGCGGAGGTCCCGTCGTTTGTCGTAGCCCCCGTCGTCGTCGTAGCCCCGTAGGGCACGGCGACATCGGAGCAGCTCAAGTTCTTCCTGCCATCGATCATCGTATGATCTTTGGTACTCTCGTTCCCGACCCTTTCCTCTCGTAGGGGAAAGGAGGAATCTAGAGGACCTTCTCTCATTTCTAGGAGTCGGTTGGAAGTTGGAAGTCCCAATAAGAAAGGATCGGAAATCCGTCAAAGTACCCCCTTTGAGCCTAAATTTTTTCTCCTATTTCTGACCGCCCTGATACCAGAAAACTTGAGGTACAAGTATCTGGTGGTCCTTCTACCTTCTCAAACCGAACCCCAAAGGGGCTCCAATCATTGAAGGGGCCCTGAGTGACGTCATCCAGGCCGAAGTCACCGGCGATGACGTCATTAACCCCAGGTTTAGTCCTATCCTCGATCTTTTAGGTAAGGACCCTGAGGCAGGGAACCCCAATAGGAACTTTGTTCTACATGATCAAGTTGTGCCTCGTTGGCGACACTCCATTCTAAACGGCTCACCCAGGGAGGAGGTACAAGGACTTTCATCCAAACATTCTCCACCCAGCAACTACTCGAGCTGATTCCCCCTCCAATAAACCCGGATGTGAAGGTTAACCTTCCCAAACAAATTCTGATCAAGGACATTGCCCAAGCTGATTTACAGGCCCTCATAGCCACTAGCCTGAGTGCTTTAGGGGCAAATTTCAACATTCTCCTTGATCCCCATACTGACATCCCTAACGAAACCAGAAAGTCCCTTTTGGCGAATAGTGTAGACTCTGCAAAATTGTCCACTCATCTATTCCACAAATAAGTATTAATAGAAGAAACGCGATTTTCCCCCTCCTTCACAAGAACGTTAGGGAACAATGCAACAAAACGCCCCCAAATAACTTCCTTTTTGGTTCTGATCTCTCTGAAAAAATAAAATCCGCCAAAATGCTGGAAGCTGCCGGAAAAGATCTAAGACCACCCCAAACCAGCAATTTTCCCAAACCTAAAGCCAGTTCTTACAGAATTTCTGACAGAAAGAAAGGGGGGGGGGATAAGATCGATGGAGGGCGATCAACAGCACAGAACCAGGGAAACTCCCTCCCGCCCCAGCCGTCAACCGAGGCAGTCGGCTACTCACAAGGGGCGAAGATCCTCGAACTCACGCAAGAACTGGAGCACCCATCAGAAGAAATACTACCACTAAACACTGTAAGCTCCCATTTTGCCGGTCGTTTATCTAATTTCTCCCTTTCGTGGTTAGAAATAACGAATAATAAAGTTATATTGAGCTGGGTGAAGGGCTATAAAATCCCCTTCATTCACAAACCAATCCAGTACTCAAGTCCTAATGAGCGTATCTGGTCCCTGACAGAATCTAAGCTCATTGATACAGAAATAAATAAACTGTTGTGCTTGGGTGTAATTGAGAAATGCACCCAGGTGGAAGACCAGTTCATATCTCCCATTTTTCTTGCTGACAAACCAAATGGCAAAAACGTTTCATCCTAAATTTAAAAATTTAAATACATTTCTCGATGTTCCACACTTTAAAATGGATGATCATAGAACAGTTTCTAGACTGTTACAAAAAGACTACTTTTTAGAAACTATCGACTTGAAAGACGCCTACTACTTAATACCAGTACACAAAAATGACAGGAAATACCTAAGATTCTTACACAAAAAGGAACTCTTCGAATTTACCTGTCTTCCCTTCGGATTAGCATCAGCTCCACTCTGTTTCAGCAAAATTTTAAAACCCTTATTACGTTCATTGAGATCGGAGGGCATCACAGTCATAAACTATCTTGACGATTTTCTGACTATGAGCCCTACCTTCGAATCCTGCACCAACAATATAAAAATAATCTCTAATAAGTTAAATTCGTTAGGCTTTGTAATAAATGAAGAGAAAAGCTCGTTGATCCCTAGCAAGACTTGCAAATTCCTAGGTTTTCTGTTCAACTCCAATACCATGACCATTCAACTACCTAATGACAAACGTCAGAAAATCATAAAAGGCGCAAACCACTTCCTCGAATCACCACAATGCAAGATTCGTGATTTAGCCAAATTCATTGGAACATTAACAGCAGCCTGCCCCGCAGTTAAGTATGGCTGGTTATATACCAAACGTTTAGAGAGAGCTAAGTTTACAGCCTTGCTTAGTAATAGACAAAATTACAATGCAAAAATGACCATTCCACCACTTGCTGGAGAGGACCTAACTTGGTGGAAGCGTAACATTCTCCTAGTTGTAAATAACATAAGGAATGATGTATTCAACATTTTTTTTTCCCCTACGCCGAGCGTTTACGGCTCTTCGGCCATTAGCGTTTTGGCAGCCCAATACAGTTTTGATATTTTTGACCAATTGGTCTCGTCAGGAGAAAAGCTCCGCTTGATATCCTCGAGGCGAGGACAGTCGTTAAGGTTGTCACTTGTCATGGCTGAGGATCCACACAACGAGCAGGTTGGGTCATCTTTGAGTCCCAGTCGATGGAGGTGGGCGTTCAGGTAGTCATGGCCTGTTATATACCTGAAAGCCGCGACCGACTCGCGGCGAGGAAGATCAGGAGGGACACGATCAGCCGGGATGAGGGGAGAGGCCCGCCGCTTGCCTTCAGCCGACTGCCGGTGGCCCTGGTCGAACTTGTCATTCACTGCTGACCTGATGAATGCTCTGGAAGTGGTGAAACTGATTGGTGTATTCGGCATGGGCATTTGGGAGCCTTCTTTGGCTAGGGCTCATTTCCCCAAATTCCTACATGCGAAGGGATCCATTGCAGGACCACCGTTGCTCCGCCGCCAAGCAGTTGCTCCAGGCGCCTTCTGCCCTCCAAGACATGATGGGAATTTGTTGGAGTATTTGTGCAGAGGCTAACAATTGCAGCCTGTGAGTCACATAGGATCACTGCCCGCGAAAAGTCAATGGATAGGAGCATCTCCAGTGCCAGAATTACCGCACGAATTTCTCCATCAAAACTACTGGCCAGGCTACCAACAGGCGCTGCAATTGATTTCACGATCGAGTACACACCCGCACCGCCATTTCTTCTTGCTCCGATGGCTGACCCATCAGTATACACTCGCAGCCAATCACCTTCTGGGAATCGGGTGTGTATGGTTTCCAGTGCTGCCGCCTTGAGCTCTATTGCAGGGGTATTCTGCTTCGATACGGGCATTGTCAGGGTGGTCCAGTAGCTGGCAGTTCGACGGGGAGCCAGATTTGATGTTGATAGGAACTGCTCGGGGTTTTGGAGGGTCTGGGTGAGGCTGAACTCGTCTCGTAAAGACTCCACTTTGGATAGGAACGTGGTTTGAGTACTAAGCCGACTGGATGCGGGAGTATAGGTTTCCCAAAAATCCACATCGGCTCTCTTCAGTCGTTCACTGAAGGCCAGGGCCGCTGATTCTCGCCTGCACTGCTGAGGTTCAACTCCAGTTTGCAGTTCCATTGCTGCAATTGGAGCCGAGACAGCACCTCCAGTGATTATCCTCAGTGCCTTGTTTTGAGCGACATCGAGTTTTCGGACGGTAGCATCGGACGCAGTGACCAGCAGCTCGTTTCCGTATTCCATTGTGGGTCTCACATATGTCTTGTATGCCAGCGTCAAGACGTCCAGGGAGGCTCCCCATTTCACTCCCGTAAGTCTCTTCAGCAGGCCCAGTCTCTTCGTTCCTTTGGATGCATTCAACTCCGCATGGGCATTCCACGACAGGCGTGAGTCCAGCTTGATGCCGAGATAGGTGGCGCAATTCGTCTGCCTCAAAACATCGCCGTCGAGCGCCAGAGAGACAGGACGGCTCTTCGTGGAGAGTGTGAAAAGCTGGAACTCCGTTTTGAGGGTGTTGATGAGCATTTCGTTGTGCTTAGCCCAGTCAGAGAGGTGACCCAGGGCCACATTTAGAGCCGACTCGAGAGCAGGGACAGAGCTTGACGTTGCCCAGATCACCAGGTCATCCGCGTACAGCAGGGAATTCACTCCTGGTACTTTCGAGAGTGCAGAAATCACGTCATCAATCATGATGTTGAAAAGTACCGGACTTAAAACTGAGCCCTGCGGTACCCCGTTACGGGTCTGTTTAAAAGATGAGGTTTCGTCCTGGTAGCGCACTCTTATGAATCTCTGCGCCAGAAACGACCGAAGTGAGGCGAACAGTCTGCCGCTGATACCCAGCCTGTAGAGCTTCTGAACCAGTAGCCTGCGGTAAACCCGGTCAAAAGCCGTCCTGAAATCCACGAAAATGGCAAGGGTACTCTGCTTACGATGAAAACCATCCTTTATTTCTTGTGTGAGCCTTACGACCTGCTCTACTGTACCCTTGTGTTTCCTGAAACCTGCTTGTTTAGCAGACATAAGCTTGAAGCGGTCCAGATACTGTTGCAGCCGTCCTAGAACTAGTCTTTCAAAGACCTTTGAAAAAACACTTGTTAATGCTATGGGTCGGTAGCTATCTGGGCTGTCTGCAGGCTTTCCCTTCTTTAGTATCGGCACAATCTCGGCTTTTCTCCATTCATTGGGGAAGTGGTTTCGCCATACCAGGTTTAGGAAAGTCGTCATGACAGCTTTGGCCCCTGGGCCCAGGTTCACCAGGAATTCTGGCAACAGCTCATCCGGCCCGGCGCTCTTTCCTTTTTTCGTGCAATGAAGTGCCATGTCCACTTCACCGCGCGAGAACTCACCGCTCATCAGCTCATCTTCCCCTTCACGAAGGCACGTTGGGAATTGGGCGGTATGGGGGACATCAGCCCTGATCTCAGGGCGAAAGTTGCTCACAGAAGCATAATGCTTACAGAGAAAGCGTGCAATGTCTCTATCCGAGGTGAGGCTAACTGTTCCTTTCTTGATAGGGTTCTTCCGGGGTTGGGGGTCATTATTTATGCGAGAGATGAAACGGTGTGCCCCGACGCCATCCCTACGAAAATCCAGACGCTTTAGAAAGCTCCTGAAAACTGCATTCTTGGCAGCAATAATCTCTCTCTTCAGGATTGCAACCTTCTGCTTCAGGACAACCTGATCACTGGGGTCTCGTGAAGCCCTGAAATTCTCTGCAGCTCCATCGCGGTCAATCTTCATAGTTTCCAGGTCCTCGTTCCAGAAAGGTTGATATAATTTGACCTGTCCCCTATTCAACATGGAAATACATACAGACGCTAGTCTTACAGGTTGGGGAGCAGTATACCAGGGAAAAAGCAAATACGGATGGTGGTCTGGAGACCTTATAGGAGAGCACATTAATCTATTAGAGCTCCACGCTATTGTGAGCCGCAGCTCACAGGAATAATAGTCCCCATTTCGGGGGCGGGATAAGGAGCGGAAGGGAGCGGGGGTCGAGGGGAGAGGTGAACACGAAGGGGAGAAGGCCGGCCGGTCGGGGCACCCCCGCCCCACGGAGCGCCCAAGGTCAGCCCGACCCCTCTACCGCTTCAGGAACCACGTGACCTGCGGGAGGGGAGCAAACCGAAGGGGTCCAGCGCCGAGCTCCCCACCTTTAGTCCACCTCCAGCCGTCAACGCTACCACCCCAAAATATTGTCTCTGTACGCCCTGCTGCTATCAGACCACAATCCCCACAACTCTCTCTTTGCATTGCGCAACTCATATAAAACTGCTCTCAATTTACTTAAATTCAAATTTCGCTCGTCAATCAGTCGCTGTAGTTGATTCCCCTCGCACTATTGACAGACCCTTGCATACCCTGGACACCACAACTCGGATAACTGAACAACTGGCAACCTGGAAAACCCACACCCTGAGGCTTCGACGTGAGTGCACTCATACTACCATTCATTATTGGCCAATAATAGGTGTGTTAGGGGTTAACAGACAGAAACGTTATTTCGTTCAGTGTAGCCCTAAGAAATTCTACTTTGCAAGTTGCCTTCAAGCAGCTCTAAATTCTCAGAGATAAATCTTGTCAGATATACCCTTGTTACCTATACCATTTATCGCTATTTCTAAAACCAGGATTATAGGAGATACTCATAAAACCAGCCATATCGTATTCGTATAACATTCTCTTTATTTTGTCAAAACTTTACAAATTTGTACATAAATTTCTACATGTGCCAAGGCAAATAACGTCGATTATACACACAATAATTCGTATTTGGTTGTTCTCTTTCAAAGCAACTCCTGATTCCCTCAAGTGGTTAAAAATCAAAAGGTACACAATTGCTAACAACTTCACCGATAGGGTTATTAGTTCATTGCGCAACGACGCCTCACTTATACTTACTTTCCTTTCCATTTTCCGCAACGCGGTGAAGCCCCTTCAGGGAGTTGCATATTTCAGCTACCAGACGACCCAGATTGTATCTTCGGCCGCTACTGCTACTTCAAACCAGTTAAGTAAAACTATTCAGCTTAGTTTTAAGTTGCGTTCTTTTTCAGACATTTTAGGTAAATTTCCACAACGTTACTTTGCCGGGCCCTCAGCCCAGTTGCGGCTTACAAATTGGTGGCAGCGATACGGATCTAGTACGAGGCAAGCCTCGTAGCGGACCCAAACAAATTATCTGTAAAGCCATAACGTTGTGCAATTGCCTTCAGCAACTTAAATAGTAAAATCATTTTTCCACAACAACGTTATTTTTTTCAGTAAAAGTAACTTCGCAAATCGACAGTAATTTAAAATTTTATTACCACAACGCTGTCCTTTATTGCAGTATTTCAATTTTAAATTCAATTTTAACCGCAATAACGTTGTCCGTTGTCCCACAACGGAATTTAAATTCAATTTATTGGATCACAACGTTGTCAATTATATCCACCACGCAAATTTTAAATTCACTTCCACAACGCAACTTGAAATCAAGTTATTTAGGAGTGAACATTAACTCACTAGTTTTGTACAATATATATACCACTATTGAGCAGGAGTGTTGCTGTAGGATAGGTAGGCTGTGCATCCCAAATTAATTGTACGCCTACAAAAAGTGCATTAGTGTCGCCGATTGCGACCCATATTTCCTTGTTTGCGCACCATTGTGCGAAATTCTTGTTTGATTACGCACCGTTGTGCAATTTTCCTGTTACGCACCGTTGTGCTCATTTATTTTCTTGCTACTGATTTCGCACCGTTGTGCAACTCGGCCGACTATTCAAGAATTTCATTTCGCCTAAACTGCACAGTTGTGCAACGACAAAGACTGACTGACCTCTTGACGTCTGTGTGACGCGCAATTTCTAATCATGTCAACCTGCGGTAAAGATCAGTTTGACCCCGAACCACCGAGTTCGCCCGTAACAGTAGGAGTTGAATCCATTGAATCTATGACTCAAACGATGAAAGAAATGACCACACTGTTACAAAACTACAACCGATTGTCGAGAGGAGGGGATAAGGAAGAAATTCCGAGATCTCTGTTTCTCGAAATTGAGCCGTGGGACCCTGATGTAGTCGGAGCTTTAAATGTCACCTCCTTCTTCGCAAATTTCGATGCGGTTGCCGCACACCTTCCGGCTACACAAAAAATGAGGTTGCTCCGAGCAAAAGCGAGAGGAACAGCTAAACAGTTCCTTATCGACCGGCAGGATAATTTAAACAGCGAACAAGCGTACCGAATTGCTCGAGATGAGATGCTTGTTTGGTTTAGGAAGGAAAACCCGCAACATGCCGCAGCCATGTTGTGGACGGTGAAGCGTAGTTCATCGGAGACATTGCGGCAGTTCGCCGATAGAGTTCGGGGCCTGGCGCACTGCGCAGTATTGGAAGAGGGCACCAACATGGATACTCATGACAAAAATGTCTGGGTGGATAGAAAAACGTTGAGTGCTTTCATCAGGGGGGTCGGGGGGCGGTTGAGTTCGTTCCTGGTGGCCAACCGACCAATCACTTTACGCGCCGCGCTCAAAAGGGCGGAAGAAATTGAGGAAACACTTGAAAAGGACGAAGAGGTTGAAGAAAAATGGGAACTAGCCGCTGTAAGTGATAGACGATGCTACAAATGCGGAAGCATTGAGCATTTTGCCGCTAGGTGTCCCAGGCGCGACCGAGAAAACCCTAGAACGTTCCAAGAGGAGGATAGGCGAAACGAACCAGCACCGCTACCTTACTACCCGACAAATCGACCGATGCGGGATGCGGATAGACGGGAACCCTACCGTTCCGAAATGACGAATTTTCGAACAACGGAACCACTGTTGCCGCGATTTCCATGCATGTTTTGTGCGGACAGACAACATTTTCCCGTCGATTGTCCAGTTAGCCCGCAACGCACGATCTTTTGTGATTTTTGCGGTGGGCGCGAGCACTTAGAAGCGGGCTGTTTCAAAAAGAAGAGACTCCTACCGATATCGAATCCCCCGGGCCGTCGTGACGAAAACCCAGGCACTTCAGGAGAAGTTGCGCGTTACAAACCGCCCAAGGAGGAGAACCACGTTCCAGCGGTAGAACAACCGATGGTAAGGACAATTAGGATGAAGATCGGACTCGGACCGGAAACAAGAAATATGCTCATAGATACGGGGGCGGCGTTGTCAGTACTATCAAGCCCCGTTAAAGGAATTCCGTTACGTCCAACAAAGACAGTGGCGTGGAGCGCCGACGGATCCGCACTTCCATTCGCGGGAGAACAAAACATTCCCACTCGAATTGGAGAACACCAGTTTATGCACACCTTTGTGGTGTTCGCGAATCGTGACGCAACTTTGGACTTATTGGGACTTGACATCCTTAGGAAGGTCCCCATCACGCTTACTACCGGGCCGCAGATGGAGTATCAACCCCGCGGATTGGGTGGCGCGACCGTCAAAATGGATGAAGAACCCTTTGAACCGTGCAGTGTGGGGACGGTACTGCTACCAAGGGGGCGGAAGACAGTTGCGAACGACATTGTTGTCCCTCCACAGGCACAACTCGTAACCCTTCCCAGTACCCTCTTGGACGCATCCGTCAACCCCACCTCAACAATGACGGGAAATCAGTGTATCCCCGAAAACCGGTACGACCAAGATGCATCAGCGACCACGGTTGCAGAACGGTACGCCACGCCAACCACAACGAGTTCCACAACGCCCCGGAGTTCCAAAATGGACCAACCAGAAGTCATTGCAGAGTTGTCTGACACACCGCCGACAACGAATTTTATAACACCGGAGAAGTTCGAGAGAGTCTACCCCTTTCCAGAGGTTGCAACTCCAGCTGTAACGCCGACCGCAACTTCCGTCACACCTCACACAGCAACTGCTGCAACTCAAACCACAACTGTTGCCACTCCAACCGAAACGTTAATCACAACTCAACCACAAATGGAGTTGAAGATAACGGAACCTGTTGTAGCAAATTTACAGGCGCGAGAGGAGCCAACAGGGGACCCAAATACACATGAGGACACTACTGTAGAGAACTGCGAATTTGACCCATGGGCTCATGATGAGAAATGGATTGATCAGGCTGAGGAATGGGAGCTATTGCCAACCGATCAGTGGGAGGAACCGAGTCCCGAATTTGAAGAATTGGTGACGGAAAAGTTGAGTCACTTAGTAGAAGAGGACATAGTCCCTACTAAAATGGTGTTAAGGAAATTCCAGGACCTCTTCAAACCACCTTCGGCCGAGGGTTGCAGCCTGGAGGTGAATCACAGGATCGAGCCCATACAAGATACAATCACAGCGCAGAAACCATACCCGATACCGCATGCACTTCGTGATGTGGTGGAAACCCAAGTTAAGGATATGCTCGCTAACGGTATTATCAGTCCGTCACAGAGTCCTTGGTGTGCTCCAGTCCTACTGGTTAAGAAGAAAACCCCCCCAGGAGAAGAACAAAAATGGCGCTTTTGTACGGATTTTAGATTATTGAACAAAATTACCAAAGGGGATGCGTACCCACTACCACGGATGCAAGAGACTTTAGCTGCGCTCGGAAAGAGTAGGTATTTTTCGACCCTCGATCTGATTTCCGGCTATCATCAAATACCCGTCCATCCGGAATCCAGGGAAAAGACAGCCTTTTCTGTTTTGGGACGCCACTTTGAATATCACCGTATGCCATTCGGTCTTAAAAACGCCCCTGCCACATTTCAGCGTGTGATGAATGACGTCCTTGATGGGTTGATAGGCCAGGATTGTCTCGTCTATCTCGATGACGTTATTGTCTTTTCAGCAACCCGGGAGGAGCACCTGGGCAAATTGACACGGGTTTTCGAGCGACTGCGAGAAGCCAGATTACAAGTGAATCTTCCCAAATGTGATTTTTTGAGGAAGGAAGTCCAGTTTTTGGGACATAAGGTTACCCCAAATGGACTTTTGACAGATTCCGCAAAAACTCGAGCCGTTGCGGAGTTTCCTGTTCCACAATCTCGCACACAGTTGCAATCTTTTCTGGGATTGGCGAGTTTTTATAGGCGCTTTATTCCGGATTTCGCCGCCAGAGCAGTCCCATTGACAAATCTCCTAAAGAAGACCGTGCCGTACGAGTGGAAGGAAGAACAGCAACTGGCGTTTGAGGATCTCAAACAGCAACTCACATCCGAGCCTGTCTTGGCTTACCCGGACCTCGAAAAACCATTCATACTGGCGACTGATGCTTCTGGGACGGCCTTGGGAGCGGTTTTGTCTCAGGAATTCGATGGAGAAGAGCGACCGATAGCCTTTGCCAGCCGAAAACTCAATCCAGCGGAAACTCGCTACTCCGTAACCAAGAGGGAATTATTGGCAGTGGTATGGGCCGTTAGGCATTTTCAGGAGTATTTGCTCGGATCCACCTTCGAATTACAGACCGACCATATGGCGCTAACAGCGGCGCTCAGGCTGAAGGATCCCACCTCAAGGATTGGGCGATGGGTCATGCGCCTTGCGGAATATGACTACATTCCACGTTATCGTCCCGGAACCGCCATGGCTCACGCCGATGGGCTCAGTCGTGTAGGCATTGCGGCCTTGACGTTGGAGTTCCCGAGGGAATTGATGGTGGCGGCACAAAACTTGGATGTTTGGGTGCAAGCAACTGTAGCCAGTCGTATACAGGACAGAATGCGACGCCGTGAGGGTGTATGGGAGGTCCAGGTGCGCCTGGAAGGACGAGATGAGTGGGTACCGATGATGCCTGGTACACTCAGGGAATGGCTGATACATCGTTGCCATAGGAATATCTGGGCAGGTCACCCTGGCGCAGAGGTGACTGAGAAGTTGGTGCGAAAGTTGGGATTTTGGCCGGGTTTGAGAAAAGACGTGCAACGATTCGTGCAATCATGTGAAACTTGTCAAAAAAGAATGACGCCGAATAACCTGAAGCAGCCACTCCAGAAGCCACTCCTTCCTGAGCGACCGGGACAGATAGTTGGTGTGGACTTTGTGGGCCCCATATCCACCGGAACCGGCTCTCGCTACATAATGACGGCGGTGGACCACTTTACCAAGTATGCGGAGGCGTATGCGGTGTCGGATTGTTCTGCCACAACGGTAGCCCGCATTCTCGCTACGAGGTACATACCTACGCATGGAGTGCCGGAACGTATGGTGTCTGACCGGGGTACAGCCTTCACTGCCCGTTCCACGAGAGAATTGTGCGAGAGATGGGGAGTTCAACAAATCTACACAACGGCGTACCATCCGGAAGGAAACGGTGTCTGCGAGCGCTTTCATCGAACTTTCGCTACAATTTTGGCCAAGATCTGCAAACGAACTACTGCTTGGGAGGAAATGATTCCCGTGGCCTTAGCTGCTTACCGAGCCACGCCTCATAAAAGTACGGGCTTCACCCCTAACTTCTTGACGTTTGGACGCGAAATCCGCCTTCCGAACGAGTCGCTACAAGGGTTATCACCGGGGGTAGGAGGAGCTACTGTCATCAGAAATCTGCAACAGGCACGCAACGCAACGACCCATTATCTCCACGAAGCTTGGAAGAAGCGAAGCACAGCAATCAACCTGCGACGCACCGCTCGTTCGTTCCAGGAGGGTGATCATGTGTATCTGCGGGACATCCAACCCCCGTCCGGAGTGGCGAGGAAGTTTTGGAGCCCTTGGTCCGGGCCGTGGGTGGTGGTCCGTAAACTGTCGGAAGTAACTTACCAAATCCGCGACGGAGCCGACATTCGCCAGCAGGCTGTACACCTGAACCGACTGAAACCAGCATTTGTGGCCGGAGTGCCCGACGGCGCCTTCGTTGACGCTGGCACAGCCGAAATGGCAACTGCTGAAGTTGGACCTCTGGAACCCGTGCTGGAGGAGGCTGAGGAGGCGTTGTTGATGGAAACCGAGGAGGGGTCAGGATGGGAGGACCAGGAGAATCCCGTGGTGCCTGGACCATCAACGAAACCGGGAGTCAAGAGGGAGCAAGCCGCTACAGAAGATGAAAGCGACGACGAAATTTTTACCGATGCCGTGGCGGAACCCACCACGGAGGACCGCAACGATCCCGAACTGTTGGAGTCGAGTCAAGAGCACCCTGAGGCCGAAACGCCTGGACCACAACGAGTCAGCAACGAGGCGGACACAACGGCGAACCGGGATGACCCAACCAACCCGTATCGTCTGCGTCGGCGAGCTCCCGTCGACTACCGAAAGTTGCACTTGGGCGCAATTTCACAGACAAATACTAACTTACTAGACTAAGTAGAGACAAATACGATTACGATAAATTGGCGAACAGGACCCTTCAGGTCATAACCTAGGACTCTTCTAGTCATACAACTATAATTGAGCCCTTCAGGCGACCAACAATTCAGGACCCTTCAGGTTAACCCTTTCCCATCACACTCTGAACACCTATTAAGCAAGGCCGAAATATACCTTTAAAATTAATGCACTTTTTAGGGCAGGGATGCTTAGTACGAATTGTTGTGTGTTGCAGGGTGGCTCAGAAGCAGTTGGAAATGATTGAGGGGATGGAGGGAGACCCGCCGCTCGAAGAATTCGTGCAGCAGGTTTTCGATACCTATCAAGAGGAAGTCGACGCAAATGCCACCATACCTACCGATACGTTGACCACACCGGAACCCTGTAACGCCCCTCAGATAACCTTAGCTGGCATCGTAAATTGTATCAGATACGCCGCAAGGGGTGACATGAGGATGACCCGAACGGCAAATGCACAGGCCGCCGTGGTGGGCGTCTTGACCCTTGCTCGATGGATCCCACAATATCAGAGGATTGCCCAGGAGAGGGATCAACTCTTGGAACATCAGGAGAAATGGCGACTGGAGAAGGCTGCTGCACAGAAGAGAATTAAGGAACTGGAGGGTGCGGTAAAGCCCGAAACAGGGGAGCAGATCGCCGTGGTGGAAGTTGCAGCACCACCTCAGGTTACCAATGAGCAGTCGAGCGACTATGAGTCACCTATTAGAGCACGCCGAAGCAGACGAAATGAGATTCCTTCCAGTACGAGTTCCTCGATCGACGGAATCACTCGACTCCGACCACGAACCCCAAGCCCGCAACTCGCCAGGTATAGAGTTGCTACTGGCACAACTCCTGCAGCAATGGGTCCGCCTCCAACAGCAACGGGGAAACAAGCTACCTCGATTTCTCCATCGCCGGGCACCAGCCGAGAGGGGTTAGCCTTCCTACCCACACCCATAAAAGAACCCAAGATCGTTATCAAGCCATGCCAGATGTCAGCCAAAATCATACCCAAAATTGTGCTGAAGAAGAATCGGGTATCACCTGCCAAACGTCACCACAAGAGAAAGCTGCAATGCCCGATTTGTCGCCGCCATTGCGGTCAGCTCATTGCCTTCCGTTGCTTCGCATGCAAGGAGTTTTGGGAAAGACTGAAGAGAGCTCATCGACAGGGGAAGACACTAGCAAAGTGTAATGAAGACCACAGAAGTGAAAGGAAACCAGAGACGTGTGCTGGATGTCGTCGCCACGCGTATGAAGTGGCGCTCAAACGTCGACACCCTGACGTTGCTCTTCCGATACCCAGTGTGGTTGGGGACCACACTGGCTCCGAGAACGGCGGGGAATGTGAGCCGCAGCTCACAGGAATAATAGTCCCCATTTCGGGGGCGGGATAAGGAGCGGAAGGGAGCGGGGGTCGAGGGGAGAGGTGAACACGAAGGGGAGAAGGCCGGCCGGTCGGGGCACCCCCGCCCCACGGAGCGCCCAAGGTCAGCCCGACCCCTCTACCGCTTCAGGAACCACGTGACCTGCGGGAGGGGAGCAAACCGAAGGGGTCCAGCGCCGAGCTCCCCACCTTTAGTCCACCTCCAGCCGTCAACGCTACCACCCCAAAATATTGTCTCTGTACGCCCTGCTGCTATCAGACCACAATCCCCACAACTCTCTCTTTGCATTGCGCAACTCATATAAAACTGCTCTCAATTTACTTAAATTCAAATTTCGCTCGTCAATCAGTCGCTGTAGTTGATTCCCCTCGCACTATTGACAGACCCTTGCATACCCTGGACACCACAACTCGGATAACGGAACAACTGGCAACCTGGAAAACCCACACCCTGAGGCTTCGACGTGAGTGCACTCATACTACCATTCATTATTGGCCAATAATAGGTGTGTTAGGGGTTAACAGACAGAAACGTTATTTCGTTCAGTGTAGCCCTAAGAAATTCTACTTTGCAAGTTGCCTTCAAGCAGCTCTAAATTCTCAGAGATAAATCTTGTCAGATATACCCTTGTTACCTATACCATTTATCGCTATTTCTAAAACCAGGATTATAGGAGATACTCATAAAACCAGCCATATCGTATTCGTATAACATTCTCTTTATTTTGTCAAAACTTTACAAATTTGTACATAATTTTCTACATGTGCCAAGGCAAATAACGTCGATTATACACACAATAATTCGTATTTGGTTGTTCTCTTTCAAAGCAACTCCTGATTCCCTCAAGTGGTTAAAAATCAAAAGGTACACAATTGCTAACAACTTCACCGATAGGGTTATTAGTTCATTGCGCAACGACGCCTCACTTATACTTACTTTCCTTTCCATTTTCCGCAACGCGGTGAAGCCCCTTCAGGGAGTTGCATATTTCAGCTACCAGACGACCCAGATTGTATCTTCGGCCGCTACTGCTACTTCAAACCAGTTAAGTAAAACTATTCAGCTTAGTTTTAAGTTGCGTTCTTTTTCAGACATTTTAGGTAAATTTCCACAACGTTACTTTGCCGGGCCCTCAGCCCAGTTGCGGCTTACACTATCTTCTTAGGACTCCAATCGTTTGCCTCTCACAGATCAAACATTCAAATTTTAATAAGAGCTGACAACACTACCGCTATTGCTTCTATTAACAGGATGGGTAGTGTTCAGCTCGAATACTTAGATTCTGTATCCAGAAAAATCTGGCAATGGTGCGAAGAAAGAAACATATGGATATTCGCTACCTATATCACTTCAAAGGACAACCACGAAGCTGATGCTGCATCACGGGTCCTTCCTCCTGAAACGGAATGGTCCCTCAGCAGCAGATTTTTTCAAGAAATCTTAACTACTTTTGGGAAACCAGAAGTTGATTTGTTTGCATCCCCTACAAATGCTAAGTGCCCTAGGTTCGTCACCTGGCACTCTGATCCTTCAGCCTGGAGGGTCGATGCTTTCACAATTGACTGGGGACCATTACTTTTCTATGCTTTTCCTCCCTTCTCTATGATTCCTAGGCTACTGCAAAAAATCATAAACGATCAAGCTACAGGGATTGTGGTGGTACCACATTGGCCTACCCAACCATGGTATCCTCTGTTCATAAGCCTTTCCATCGGACCCCGAATCAACCTTGGCCCTCATGTTGATCTTCTTTACTCATCTTCCAGCCACGAAGGAGCTCATCCCCTTGCCAGAACCCTTACCCTGGTTGCAGCCACGCTGTCAGGCAAGCACTAGCGAAGAAGGGAGTACCTCAGGAAGCTCTGGAGACAATGCTAGCATCGCTCTCATCATCCACAGTAAGACAGTACAATACTACCTTAAAACTTTGGTGGAACTTCTGTAATCAAAGAAAAATTAACCCTTACAACGTTCAACCAATTACAACTATAAGCTTTCTTCAAACCTTACTAGACAATACTTCAAATAACTATGGCTCAATGAACTCTCATCGATCAGCATTGTCCGTCTTGGGCCAAAACTCTGTAGGTAAACACCCTCTGGTAACAAGATTTTTGAAGGGGGTTGCCAGGCAACGCCCTCCCAAACCTAAGTATGATGTGACCTGGGACCCTCGGGAAGTCCTATCATACATCAACGACTCCCTCGATACGAGCCTCAAATCCAAAGGAGCTCACCCTGCTAGCTCTAGCCACAGGTCATAGACTACAAACCCTTTCACTGATCAGAATAAGCAATATTCAATTCCTTGATACGGGGATGAGAATTTTTATTCCTGATCTCATAAAAACGTCAGGACCCAATGTCCAGCAACCAAGCTTCACATTCGAAACTATGTTGCAGACCCCCAAACTTTGCCCAACAACCAGAGTGAAGGAGTACCTGCACATGACGTCGAACCTGAGAGGTGGAGAGGATTTCCTCTTCATTACATCTAACAGACCATACTGGTGTGCTACCAAACAAACCCTGTCCAGATGGATAAGATCCACTATGGAGGCGGCTGGTATTGACTGCACGATCTTCAAGCCTCATTCAACTCGACATGCTGCTACGTCCAATGCGCTCCGGAAAGGGGTGTCAATTGACGTCATCAAAAGAACAGCAGGATGGAGCACTGCTGAAACATTCCTCAGGTTTTATAACAGACCTTTGATGCAAAATGAAAACTCATTGATCTCAGCTTTTGATTTAAGCTAGTTTCGTATTTCAAACTATCCAGATAATGTGCATGATTTTCATTACTTGATTCTGCATGAATACCTACTAATTGCATTTTGCATGATTTATGTTCTTTTCTGCATGAAAACCCATTACACTTTTCATTTCTCAAGTGCTGGATATCTTCTCTATCATGCTAATTTCTAACTGAAGGAAAGAATAATTTATATTCAGGCAGAACTTTAAACATCTACATTGTGTAACATCGAGGACCGAGCGCTGAATTATAATTGAGAAATCAAACTAACTTACCTCAAGTGTAGTTCGATTTCGATTATAAGAAGCGCTCGGTCCGAAGATGTTACAAACCCACCCTTCCCTTTTAAATTAAATACCCTGAATGCCTGGAATCTAAATTATTCATACTATCTACCAAATAATGACGATCGGGGTGGTGTGGGGGTCCTAGGTTGGCGGAGGAGAGGGGGAAGTGTGTGTGTCTTCCTCTTCTCTTTAAAGGTGTGGCCAGAAACCCTGAGAGAGCGTACTACATTGTGTAACATCTTCGGACCGAGCGCTTCTTATAATCGAAATCGAACTACACTTGAGGTAAGTTAGTTTGATTTCTCAATTATAATTCAGCGCTCGGTCCTCGATGTTACACAATGTAGGACTCTCAGGGTTTCTGGCCACACAAGAAGAACAATCCTAGTGGAACAAGAACAACAATGTGTGGCCAGAAACCCTGAGAGCTCGTACTACATTGTGTAACATCGAGGACCGAGCGCTGAATTATAATTAGAAGGTAGAATACAAAATAATATTTTATATAATAGTTTATAATAATTATATTATAAACGACTATAGGCTTTGAAACAGCCAGTCCCTCGTTTCCAAGGAGCCCAAGTGCAAACCATCTGCTATGCCAAAACAGTTGAGAGAGAGAAGAGAATCTTTCTGATACAATTCACTTTCTCAGAAGCTGTAATAAATTGGTATAATACTTATTAGAAAGAACATATGAAACAGAATCAACTACGGACTTGAAAATACCCAGTCCTTTGTTTCTAAAGTGCTCATAGGTGAAATGAGGGACCAGCTAGAAAAACAACATTTCCTCGCTTTCTGCAAAATTTTACTCCTTCATAAGCTTGTGAGCCCCTGCTCACTGATAACACCTAGGTGACGGGGCTGGGGTAAACCAATACCTCCCTTCCTGAACCCCAAGATGCCGCCTCCACAGAGCCACCGGTGGCGAAGGACTGTGGGGGGGTAATCTGGGCCAGTTCCGAGGGGCGTGGTCCGCCCCCCTACTGTGAGGATGCCAAACACCACCAAAGGCGTCCAAGTCAACTTCCAACATGACTCCGGGGGTGGAACATACCACCAGTGACGACCTCAGCAGCACAACAGCAACTTAGCACAATGGCAGCCTGAGTGATCGAGGAGGCAGTGGCTGACTTCATCAACTGGAGGGGGAACGCCTGGATCTTGCTTTCTGAAGCGGCCATCACACCGTCCCCAACTGCGCAACTAGTAGGTCCTGGCCGAACGTTTCCTGAATGCTAGTCGAGTAAGTCCAGGCTGAAAGTCATCCCCATCCCCCTGCTCGAAAGTCAGGGTGAGTCAACCCCCTGAACTGTAGAGTCGTATCCCCCAAATCTCTGTACGGATCAAGAAGACGACCGTCTGGAGAGCTCTCTTCAACCTACCACTTCAACGTCGAGGATACCTTAGGGCCCAACACGTGAGTGCACAAACTAATACTAACTACTTTTTGGCCAAAAATGGTTAGGCAGGTGAAACTAAAACAGTGAATAGAAAGTAACGATTAATAGTAAAATTTGGTAAAGTTTAAGCTTGTAAAATTGCTATTGAAAGAAACATGAAACACAGTGAGGACACGGATTGTAAAATTGATTGAGAAGGATAAAATTGAATGTATTTTTTGCTACGGAACTTTTGTGGAGAATATTCTTGTCATTTTCATTGATCTCCTTAAATTCAAATTGTGTAAAAGATCGTACGCCCTTCAGGCTTGTAC
This sequence comes from Apolygus lucorum, assembly GCA_009739505.2. NCBI lineage: Eukaryota > Metazoa > Arthropoda > Insecta > Hemiptera > Miridae > Apolygus > Apolygus lucorum. Next base: position 40,987,499 of record CM019180.2, read on the forward strand.
GATATTCGTATTATTTCGACTCGTATTATTTCCTTTCAAATTTATGTTTATGTAATAAACACTCTTTCCTGGTATTCTACTCCATATTTGTGTTGTTTCTCAGTTCATCCTGCAATTTCTCAGCTAAAATCACTAGGGGTAGAAATAAAACCATTTAAATTCACTTTATTCTTTCTTTGAAGTCAGACCCATCAGGTCGTGTCCTTAGGGCACATTTTATCGAGAACACGTCCACGAGGACAACCAGGTTAGATTCGTGTTTCAGAACACGAAGGACACAGAGAACACGCCCTTCCGGCAAAGGACACATTTGGTGATCCGAGGTAAAAAATTAAAACACCCTTCAGGTTTAACAGCATTCTTTTATTATTAATTCATCCCTGGAGTCAACACCTTCGAAGAGCTACCATAACTTCAACAGGTAAATACAATTTATTATCCTAAATTTAACGTAGTTTTTAAGTTGTTCGATTTTCTCTTGACTCCCCCATTTCACAGTGAAACACAGAGTAGATTCCCTTCAGGATCCTACTCAAATGCTACTTGGACTAGGTAACTAAATTCTTTTGTCAACTTTTACCTAGACAAGTAGGCTTACAAATTGGTGGCAGTGTTGGAACTTGTCCTCAAAACTGGCATCCAGTTTGTCACGTCAAGTAAAGCAACGGGCTTTCAAGCTGTAATACATTTATATAATGGTAATTAGAAGGTATTCAATAGAATCGATTACAGACTTAAAATTGGCTGGTCTCTGTTAACCTTCCAGTGGTAGACCCCGGAGCGCAGCGCTCCCTCGGCCCATTCTTCGAATACTGTGATTCACAGTGGCTGTCCTGAGGGCTGTGATTCACAGTTCCTTCCTAGAAAACCCCCTCAAGCAGGACCGTACCCTACTCTCTATTCCCAACCTGCTCACGGGCTAGTATGTCCCGCGTTTTCACACAAAACCATGAAAGTGTCAAATTGCTCCACCGTCTACCCTTAGTGTATTTTTTTTTAATCTTGTGTAAAATGACTGAAAGCTCTTCTGACCCCAAGAAATGGCTGCAGTGGCTTGTGGAAGATTCTGACGAGGAGGCAGAACGTGCATCTGACTCAAACGATTCGATTATTGCCTCTGATGATGACAATGAGGTAAGTGCTACTAAAAATCGGAACACCAGTAATTTTGATTCTATCCATTCCTCTTCCGCTTTTGAACCTGACCTTCCTGAAGACATTCCTGATGACCAGTCTGTCCAATCTGCCGATTCCGATGTGGAATATAATGACACTGACATTGGTGATAAGAAGGTTCTATTTGGTAAGGGCAAGGAGACTTTTTTTGTGACAACTCCTCTTTCAAAAGCTCATCGAACTATGAAAAGAAATTTAGTGACTCATTTGCCAGGTGTAAAATCCTATGCGAAAAACGATAAAAATTCTCAAGATGTCTGGGCTAAATTTGTTCCTGATGAACTACTTCAAGAGATTACCGACTTCACTAACATCAAAATAAGACTAGTACAACCAAAATATAAACGGGTTAGTTGTTGTAAAACAACCACACTTGTTGAGATCAAGGCACTGATTGGCTTACTTTACTTGAGTGGAATGCTGAGGTCCAGACATTTGCATGTTGAAGACATGTGGAACAAAAATTTAGGGCCACCAATTTTTCGACGCACTATGTCATATTCCCGATTCAGATTTTTGTTGAGATATCTGCGGTTTGATGATATCAACACCAGAGCTGAACGATCCAAAATTGATCGCCTTGCCCCAATCCGTTGAACAACTGCAAGAAAGTTTACACACCAGGCGAGTATGTAACACTGGATGAAATGCTCCAGCAATTCAGAGGCCGGTGTAAATTTCGCCAGTATATGCCAGCAAAACCTGCACGATATGGAATTAAAATTTTTGCATTGGTGGACGCTCGCGTGTTCTACACGGTTCACATGGAAATATATGCAGGGAGGCAACATCCTGGACCATATGAGCTTCCGAAAGACCACGTCAGTGTCGTGAAACGCCTCGTGGACCCAGTCATTCGTACAGGGCGAAATGTCACACTTGACAATTGGTTTTGTTCTTTTCCTGTAATGGAATATCTGTTGGAAAACAATTTAACTTTGGTTGGAACCCTGAAAAAAAAATAAACCTCAGATTCCTCCTGAGTTTCTTGTGAAAAAGAGACCAGTCAACTCCTCACTCTTTGGGTTTACTGATCAATGCACACTTGTCTCATATGTCCCTAAGCCAAATAAACAGGTCCTTCTTCTGTCTTCAATGCACAGTGATGACGCGATTGATGAATCTTCTGGTGATTCCAAAAAACCTGAGATAATAACTTTTTATAATCTCACAAAAGGTGGCGTGGACGTTGTGGATAAAATGAAGGGTGAATATTCAGTTGCACGAAGGACTAACCGTTGGCCTATGGCAGTCTTCTATGGTCTATTAGATGTGGCAGGAATAAATACTCAGATCGTACACTATGCAAATACAGGAGAAAAATTTCAGAGACGATTTTTCATCAGAGATCTAGCGATTTCACTCATTCGCCCTTTTTCAAGAAATCAGAGAAAATACTGTTGGCATTCAAACCCCTTTGCGAAGAGAAATAAGACGTCAGCTCGGAAAATCTAGCCCAGTAAAAAGAGCACGAGCAGCACCAGCAGACAGTGCATCTGATACAGGATGCCAAAGATTATGCGATTACTGCCCAAACGAAAAGAAACGAAAAACATTGAAAAGATGCCAAAAGTGTATGGCAGCTGTGTGTGGGGAATACCACGACGTTATTTGCAAACCAGCTTGTGGTAACCTCCATTCTGAAGAAAACGACGAGACTGACGACGAAGATTTTGATGTTTCTGAGTAGAAGAAAACCTTGTTGAAGTCCCTGCTGAAACCTACTAGTGATTTATATTAGTCAAATTTTGATCGCTCAGTTAATTGTATTTCAGAGTTTAGCAAAACCGATATTTACCGTTACATATTTCTGAGTTAATAAGAAACTGTTTTTTCCATAATGTTTTTCATTGAACACCTTTAGATACTCCAGGAGATGAATTGAATATCACATTCAGACTGAAAACTATTCAAAAATATGATAAATACTGATTTTTTTTTTTGGAAGGAAGTACCGAAAGAGCGCCGAGATACTGGGTCTACCATTTGCGGGACGAGAGGAGGTCTACCACTGGAAGGTTAAAGGAAGTACCTAAATTCAAATTTGAATTGAGTTGGTTTCCCGCCCTGGACATTCATTGGTCGATAAGTGTGGCAGCACTGATCACAAGTGTGTTTCTTATCTGCCACAGAGTACCGAAGACACTCGAAAAACTGCTCTCTTACCCCGTTTTTCTCGTAAAATCCAAGTTCTCATTAAAACTCAGCTCAATTTGACTACCATATTTCGTTATTCTATTAAAACCTTGACAGATGATGGGCCTAGATCTTCCTGAAAGTGATTAGTGCTGTAAAATCAGTGAGTAAAAACTTTGTGCCCCGTTTTTAAAAAAGTGCGAAAGTAGTAAAACGCGGACCCCCGGTTTTGATTGTCCTTCAAGTTCAAGGTGTTTGAATAAGGTTATAAGCCTTAAGTAGCCTTGTGGTCATGTTGACCAACTTGCCCTCTAGCGGGTGAAGTAGATACGACATGATGAGTGATTAGAGTGATAAGAGTCAAGTTTGAAGACTGATGTCGAGTTGTATTAAATAAAGTGCATTTTTACAAAGTTAATTTAAATTGTTTAAATGAACAACCAAACATGGCGCAGTCCAGTTGTTGTTTTAAGTGAGTCTTGATGGTGTTTTGAGAGAGTTTGAGAAGTTTGAGTTTGAGTTTGAGCTGCTTGCCGTTATTGTCAGAGCAGAGCCCCCGAAGTCTTCGTCTTGTCGCATGTCATAATTTCTCCTGCACGATGGTTGAGTTCAACAAGCCATCCCCACTGAATTTGGAAGGAAATCTCTCCGTAAATTTCAAGGAGTTTAAGGAGGAATCGTGGAACTACATTATTGCGTCTGAAACTGATAAGAAGCCTCGAGCCGTTGAGGTAGCAAGAATGAAGAATCTGATGGGTGCACCTGCATTGCGAGTATACAACAGTATTACTACGATTCAGCCAGATGATGAAACGATTAAGGGTATTCTTGATGTATTAGAGAGACATTGTGTACCAAAAGTTAATGAAGTGATGGAGATCTTCACGTTTTTAAACAGAAAACAGCGTCGAGGTGAGACATTCGAGCATTTATTTTTATGCTGATTTGAGATACTTGGTCAAATCTTGTGATTTTGATGATCAAGAAGACAAGCTTCTCCGAGCCCAAATAACTCTGGGCATTTCTTCAGATGACCCACGAGCTAAACTGCTAAGGGAAAACCCGTCTTTGGACAGGATGGTTAATTTTTGCAAAGGGACTGAGTTAGCTGAATCAAATTCCAAAGTCATTGCCGATTCTGTCAAGTCCGAGGTGTTGGCGGTAAGAAAACAAGACAAATACGGTTGCTACCATGGCAGAGGGTCTACGTTTGATCGATCCCGCCCTGATGGAAGTTGCACTGCTGGGAATCGTTCGGATAAGGCTCCCTATTCTTCTCTACCTGGGCCAAGAAACGCGACCGACCAGTGCCGAAGATGCGGATACTTCCATTGAGATCGTAAGTGTCCGGCAGATGGCCAACAGTGTAATGCCTGTAGTCGTTTCAACCATTTTTCTAAGATGTGTTTTAAGAATTCGAAAGTTGTCAAAGAAGTAGTGTGTGCACATGAGTCTGATAGCGATAATGATTTTTCTGTGGGTAGTATTCTTGCCAGTAATACATCATTTCAATTGAATACAATCTCTAAGGGCAATGATTGGTTGGTGAAACTCTTGTTGCAGGGGTCCAGGTTTGTCGTTTTCAAACTGGACAGTGGGGCCCAGACTAACATTTTGCCCTTACAGATTGTAAAGGATTTGAATGTTTTGGAGTTAATGACAATCACAGGAGTAAAACTAGAGGCGTTCGGGGGTTATAAGATTCATCCTGTTGGTTCTATTAGACTCAATCTTTATTACAACAACAGTGAACATGAGGTAAATTTTATGGTGGTGGATCAGGAGAAATGTGGTCCTATTTTAGGTTTGGAAACCTGTTTGAAATTCAAGTTGATCAAGCGGATTGATATTATATCCAACCCTGAGTCGTGTGCTGAGTTCGTGAAACAAAATAAAGATATTTTTCATGGTATAGGGTCATTTCCAGATATATGCTCGATAAAAGTGAAAGAGGAAGCAGTTCCAATTGCTTGCCCCAGTAGACGTGTCCCTTTTAAAATTAAATACAAATTGAAATGTTCATTGGATGTTTTGGAAAAACAAGGAATTATCGAGAAAGTCACTGACCTCCCTGAATGGATTAACAGTTTAGTTGTAGTAGAAAAACCAGATTCGTCACTGAGAATCTGCATAGATCCTCAATACCTCAATAAGTACCTAGTTCGGGATTTTTTCGAGATACCCACTCCAGAGGAATTGTCAATAGAAATGGCTAACAAATCTCATTTTTGCTTATTTGATTTAAAACAAGGGTTTCATCACATAATATTAGATGAAACTTCACGTAATCTGTGTGCCTTTTCCTCCCTGTATGGAACTTAAAGGTTTTTAAGAGCACCGTTTGGGCTCTCATGCTTGCCTGAAATGTTTCAAAAATTGATGACTAAATATTTCGGTCATATCAAGGTTGTCAAAGTATATTTCGACGACGTTTTGTGCTACGCAGAAACTAAGGAAGAGCTTGAAAAAATTGTTGATCAGGTTATTGGAATAGCTAGAGCGAATAACATAAAATTTAATTCTGACAAACTTCGGTATTTTGTCGATGAAGTTAAATTTATTGGCATGATATTTAGTAAACATGGACATAGACCTGATCCAGCTAGAATTGACTCTATAAAAAATCTGAAGTCGCCTTCCAATGTCAAGGATCTCCAAAGAATGTTGGGTATGATAAATTATTTGCGAAATTATATTCCTAATCTGTCCGATGCCACAGCTGCTTTCCGACCTTTGCTCAAAAGAGGTAGTGATTGGGTATGGACTCCTCATCATGAAAGTCAATTTGATAAACTCAAAAGAATGATTTGTGATATCACCATGCTTACTTTTTTCAGTCCACGTGAGAAAATTGAAATACAAGCTGATGCCAGCCAGCACTCCCTTGGTTGTGCATTGCTTCAAAACGGAAAGCCGTAGTAGTCGGTCTATGACTCAGACTGAGTGTGAATATGCTCAAATTGAAAAAGAGATGCTGGCTCTCACCTTCGCTTTTAAAAAATGTCACCATTTTATTTATGGTCACTCCAATGTAACCGCATACACAGACCATTCTCCACTAACCTCTGTCATAAAAAAGGAAATAACTAAAATTCCAAATGTTAGACTTCGTAGGCGTTAAGTCTAATTTTAAACTATTACAAAAGTGGATGGCCTACTAATGTCTCAAGTCAAAACCAGGATCTTAATCACTATGTCAAACTTAGATGTGACATCACTGTTCAGGATGGACTGGTCTATTACAACCAGCGATTGTTGGTTCCTTTAAAACTACGACGGCACATTTTAACTCTGTTGCATGAGACCCATTTAGGCTACCATAAAATAAAAAATAGGGTCAAACAATTTTTCTACTGGCCTGGTATTATGGCAGATGTCTTAAATCTTGTCACATCTTGTCCCACTTGCCAGCGTTTCCAGCGTGGGAAAATCAAAGAAGAGTTGATGCCACATGAGATTCCTGAAGTCCCTTTCTATAAAATAGCTGCCGATATTGGCGAATATGGTAATGGCATCTACCTATTCGTGGTGGATTACTACTCGCGTTGGTTGGAGATCGTGAAAATAAAAGATAAAACCGCCAAGTCTGTAATTGACACACTCAAGGTTATTTTCAGCAGATTTGGAATCCCAAGGATGTTTGTTGCAGACAGCAACCCGTTCAACTATTTCGAATTTCTAAATTTGGCTGCTGAATGGAATTTTGATGTCCATTTCAGTAGTCTCCACCACCATCGTAGCAACGGCCTAGCTGAAAAGGCTGTGGGGATTTTGAAATCTTTACTTAAAAAATCTGAATACGATGGTCAGGATTTGAGTTTATATCTTTTGAATTATAGAAATTCCCCTGTGGCTGGGCCTCCTTACTCTCTGGCCCAACTCCTAATGGGTAAAAACTTGAGAACTAAACTGCCAGTGTCCATTGCTGATCTTCGTCCTAAGGTAATTTCTGACTCGGCGATACGAGAAAAATCGGGCCAAAAATAACTATATGATAGGTCTAGTCGTTGTCCAGATCAGTTTGTGGAGAGGGAAAGGGTACTGGTACAGAATCAGTACACAGGTTTCTGGGAGGAAGGAATCATTTTGGCTAAAGTAGAACCTAGGTCATACCTAGTTAGGGTAAAAGGTGGGGTTTTCCAAAGAAACTCCCTTCTTATCAAAAAGTGAAATGGTCCTCATAAAGACTATTAGGACATTTCCGGATAAATATAACGACCTAGATGACGAGCCTGTTGAAGGTGATGACCCTAGGACTACTATTGCTAATACTACTCCCACACTGACTTCAGGAGGTGAATTCCAACAAACTCCTGCCGCTCCAAATTCTGGAAGTGTTGTACAAAATGCTCGTACCCCTTCCCAACCATATTCAGATAGGTCTAATGTCGGAGTTCCTTACCAGACTAGGTCTGGTCGTATTGTGGTTCCACCTTCAAGGTTTCGAGACTGAATAATTTTCAAAAATAAAAAATCTATTTTGAATGATTTATGTTTAAAAATATTTACTTTTCATACACTCAGTTTATTGTGAGTTAAATGGTAATTTCTTGTATTTAATTTTGTGAGTTTAATTTTTTGTAAATCAAATTTTCATACATTCAGCTTATTGTGAGTAAACATTTCGTTCATTCAATCATGTTTGCTAATACCCTGTTAAGATGTTTTTGTGTTTATGATTCTGAATGAACCATTGTAGTCCTATATGAAACTGTATGAATACCTAGTTTATGTCTTTGTATTCAGAATTTTGGCGCTTTCTCTGTTTGCAATCAATGTATTTGAAAAAAAAAGAAGGAAAGATGTTTGAATAAGGTTATGAGCCTTAAGTAGCCTTGTGGTCATGTTGACCAACTTGCCCTCTAGCGGGTGAAGTAGATACGACACAATGAGTGATAAGAGTAAAGTTTGAAGACTGATGTCGAGCTGTATTAAATAAAGTGCATTTTTACAAAGTTAATTTAAATTGTTTTAATGAACAACCAAACAGACTCGGGGCAAGTGCGCTAGTCAACAGTGGGGAAAGTGAAGGATGCTATGCACTAGCCCCTGTTTTCGTCAGGGTAAGTGCATAACGAGATTTCAAAGTTGAAACCTAGATGAATAGGTAAATACACAAAGCTAGTGGATATGCTGACCAAAAGCCCCACATAAAATTTGAGGTAGGTATGTGTCCAATTAGGGGACAGCTAGGTATACCTACTTCTGCTTTCATCCCCGGTAAAACGTGGGTTTTCCTACCTAAATACAATTCCATTATTTTTTTCCTTCATTTGTTACAGAATCTACGTTTTCAAATGGTGAGAAATTATAAGAGAAAAACAGAGAGGAAGACAAAGTACACCCCAAGTGATCTGGCAGCTGCCCTGGCTGATATTCAAACAGGTACCGTAACTCCTTATCGGGCTTCGAAGACTTATAACGTCCCCCTCAACACAATTTATGATCATGTGAAAGGGCGGAGGGGTAAAAAGTCAACCACTTTTGGTAGACCCACAGTGTTCACTGCCAATGAAGAGCAGTCCATTGCTCAAAGCTTGGTAGATATGGAGAAACACGGGTTTGGACTATCAAGGCTTGATATTCATACTTGACCCAGGAATACATTAAAAATAAAGGAATGATGACTCCATTTAAAGATGGAAGACCAACAACCGATTGGCTAACTAAATTCGTGCAAAGGAATAATTTGTCCTTAAAGAAAGCCCAAATCGTTGAAATTCAACGAAGAAACTGTGTGGATCCATTTATAATTTATGGTTATTTTGATAAATTGTGCCAAACTATCTCAAGCCTTGGTCTTGAGGAGAAACCTCATCTAATCTTCAACCTCGATCAGACTAGTTTCTGTCCTGATCCGTCCAAGAGCAAAATTGTGGGGCAGAAAGGAATGCCTTCTTCTAGGACAACCAGCAGCCCTGGAAGAGAAAATATATCGGTTTTGTTTACAATTTCAGCAGATGGAGGCAAACTCCCGCTATTGGGGAATTCCTTCCTATTTAATGCTCAAAAGTAGAACTTAGGATTGGGAACTCAACACTTTAATCGTTAGTGGACTGTGATTTATAGGTACCTACGGGTGGTGTGTGGAAGAGCGTAATAAATTTAACATACAAAGAACATTCATCAGAAATTGGCGAACTTTTAAGAAATAAAAGGGGACTTACAAGTTCTGCAGATCTGCGAAGCTTCCCGGCGCCGGGTGCGATGTTCCAGGACGACGAGGGGACCGTACTCGCGAGAAAAGTAGCCAATTTGTTAAATTTATAATTCAAACTTTACTGTGAGACGCTACCACTGTGACACAACCCGTTGGATTTATAGTTTTAGGGATTGAAATAACTAAATAAATTGTTTGATCGCTGATTATACGCGGAGAGGTTTGAGAGAAGAGGGAACGAGCTCGAGCCAGATTAGAAGTGATAATAATCGAGGAATCGGGCAGGCGATTCCTGGAATCAGCGCTACCTTCGGTGATTCGACAAAACAATAGGGCGCCGAATTCAAACGGCGGAAACACCGCCCACTCAAAATTTAACTAAATTTTGCCAAGAGATAGAAAACGTTAACAAGAAACAATAATGAAAATATTAGCAAAACTACCAAAAACACAAGTTAGTTAACTAGTAGGTGAGTAGAAAGAAAACAATAGTTTGATAAATAAATTTACCCACCCAGAACAACGAACAAAATTTAATTGTCTATAGGTAGAGGTATCAACCTAGCTACTGGTCTAGTGTAACAACCAGCACTAGTACGGACCTCGGCAACTCTATCCACACCATCACGTCCAGGAATCAGCTTGGTGACCACTCCCAACGGCCAATACAATGGTCTTGTGTCTTCCTTGGAAATGTAGACCGGCTGTCCTACTCGGAGAGGTTCGCGCGGGGTATTCCATTTTTTCCTCTGAATAAGCGTATTCAGGTACTCCGTCGACCAACGTTTCCAAAATTCTTGACTGGCACGTTGCACAAGTTGCCAGCGAGCCAAGTGATTCTCTGGCACTGGAATAAGATCATTTTCAGGCGGACATAAAAGGGCTGATCCAACCAAAAAATGACCTGGACTCAAAAATTCAACATTATCTGAGGGATCATCGTTAATCGGACATAACGGCCGACTATTCAATACTGCCTCAACTCTTGCGAGGAAAGTTGACATTTCTTCGTAAGTCAACGAGCGGTGGAGCGTAATTTTGGTGAGGTGGTGTTTAAAAGACTTGACAGCCGCCTCCCAAATTCCACCCATCCAAGGAGATGCTGGAGGGTTGAACGTATACTGGATTTCACGTGAAGACAAGTACTCTGCCAGTGCTGGCTCCGATTCTAACAAGAACTTCTTGATGGTTTTGGCCTCATTCGATGCACCAACAAAGTTTGTGCCCCTGTCACAAAACACTTGAGAACAAAGACCACGACGTGCCACAAAACGATCAAGTGCCGCCTGATACGCGGCCGTCGAGAGATCGCTCACCAGTTCAAGATGAACCGCTTTTGAGGCCATACATACAAAAACACAAACATAGGCCTTAAGTTTTTGTGCGTTCCTTCGTGTGCTCTCTTTCACGAATAAGGGTCCTGCAAAATCCACAGCGGTATTCGAAAAGGCCCGAAGTGAACTGGTTACACGGGAAGGTGGTAGATCACTCATGATGGGATGTTTCATCTTCGCCTTTGACTTAAAACAAATCAAGCACTTGTGGATACGTTTGCGGAGGAGTGGGCGGAGAGATAAAATCCAAAATTGCGACTGGATCATTGCCTGTGTTGCTTGAGGCCCAGCATGAAGCAGGTATGTGTGATAATAATCACAAATCAATTTTGATAAACAGGCCTGTTGAGGTAGTAACAGTGGATGCTTAGCGTTGGGTGCCAAGTTAGAATGAGTTAGACGACCTCCGACTCGCAAAAAACCTTTAGAATCAACATAAGGTGAGAAAGAAAGCAACTTTTTTGATACTAAGCGCCCTTTATGTATGGCCCTTATGTCATTGGCGAAGTATTGTTGTTGAGTGAACTTTATACAAATATTGAAAGCGTTTTGTATTTCAAACACTTTCAACGGACCAGAAGTACGTTTTATTTTTGCAAGCCGACAGTTCTTAGTAAAACGTAAGACGTAGGCAACTACACGTTTAAGTTTCGTTAAGGAGGAGAACGTTGAAATTGCGTTGACAATAGAGTTGCGAGACGTTGAAGATTTCGAAACCGTTAGGACTTGTTGTTGTGAATCCACAGTCTTTTTCAACTCTTGGGAATAATGAGCTGGTAATAAGTTTGACGTCGGCGGCGGCCAATCAGATTCGGGATACATCAAAAATTCCGGTCCTGCCCACCATGACGAATTATTCAAGAGTTGTATCGGTGACATACCTCGAGATGCACAATCTGCACCATTCATGGCAGAAGGCACGTGTCTCCATTGCTCAAGCTGTGCTGATTCTAACAGAGAGACCACTCTGTTGGCCACGTAAGTTTTCAACTGATACGTGGGTGTACGTAACCAAGAAAGGACAGTAGAAGCATCGGTGAACAAAATAGTCTCAGAAATACCTAGTTCTCTTTTAACAATGTCCAGCGACTTGATCAATCTGGCCAGCAATAAGGCACCGTTCAACTCGAGCCGTGGCACCGTCTGCACCTTCAAGGGAGCGACTTTCGTTTTAGATTTCAGGAGGTGAACCGATACATCTGTGTTTTCTTCAGAATAACATCGTAGATAAACAACTGCTCCATATCCTAAGGTTGAACCATCGCAAAATCCAATTAATTGTCGTTTTGGCAGAATCGAAGAAACACAGAGCCGTGGGATTCTGACAAGGGAAAGATGCACCAATTCATTCGAAAATTCCGCCCACCGTGTTGCGTAATCGTCGTGCAGCGGAGTATCCCAGTCAAAGCCACTAGACCAAAGTTCCTGCAGAAAACATTTTGCCCAAAATACTGTGGGTGCCAACCATCCGAGCGGGTCAAAAATTGAAGCCACCTGCGACAAAATGGTACGTTTGGAGTTGGCAGAACCAGGAATTTTGATTTTGTAGGAGAACATGTCCTCATGAGGATACCATTGCAGACCCAAAATCATGAGGGACTCCATTTCGTTGGGACGAAGACTTAACACTTTGGCACGATGATCAATCGGAATATCTTCTAGTACTTCCTCATGACTGGAAGACCACTTTCGTAGTTCAAAGTGTGCTTTGGATAACAGTGATATCAACTGATTCTTGAAATCAATCGCTTGCTGAACGGTATCAACTGACCAACAAACGTCATCCATCAAACAACTGTTCGTTATTGCTTTCGAGGCTTCAGGAAATGGATCTCCTTCATCGTTAACAAGTTGAGCTAATACACGTTGAGCGAGGAACGGAGCTGAAGAGAGACCATACGTTACAGTACGTAGCTCGAATTCGTTGAGGGGCTGTCCAGGAGATTCACGCCACAGCACATGCTGAAATTTGCAGTCATCTTCATGGAGCCAAATTTTCCTGTACATCATCTTGATGTCCGTTGTGATGGCGACTGGTTTCATACGGAAATACGTTAAAACTTCGGTGATATCCTTCTGTAGGGGAGGACCTGGTAGCAATCGCTCGTTTAGTGAGACATTAGAGGTATCTCGACAAGAACCGTCGAATACGACTCGAAGAGGAGAAGTCGCTGAATCTCGAGTTATTCCAAAGTGCGGAATGACGTGGGCAGCAGATCTTGTAGTGGGAATCATGTGACCAAGCGACAAATATTCACGCATGAATGAATTATATGCATCATGAAAAGCTGGGGTTTTTCGGAGTTTGGCTTCAACGTTATACCAGCGACGTGTAGCTATTTCTCTACTCTCCCCGATAGGTGGAAAGTGACCACTTGTCTTGAAGGGAAGTCGAACACAGTATGAACCATCAGCCAAACGTGAATGCGTTTCTTGGAAATGCTTCTCGGCTATCAAGTGCAGCGGATCACGGTGAACCACAGAAGCGACCTCCTCGACTTCCCAAAAACGTTGAACAAGTTTATCGAGGTTACTTTCGGAAGAGTGCGTCGCTACGTTTACGTTGAGAGTAACTGAGGGAGAAACGTTGACGTTACCAAAAATCACCCATCCAAAAATAGTTCTGATCGCAGCCGGTTCACCATGAATCACCTCATATCCAGGTTTGAACAATTCGGAGTACAAACCGGCCCCTAGAAGGAAATCAACCGCGCCTCGTTGATGGAACGTTTTATCTGCCAATTCAAGATGTGAATATTTTTCGTACAATCCAGAAGGCAGAGATATCGTTGGAGCATCGGAACAGACTCTGGAAACGACGACGGCGGAAGCACACAAACTAGAAACATCGTTGGGAGCAGGAGATAGGACGCAGGATACCAAACCGTTAGATGTTCCAACTACCTGTTCCATAGCACCTGAAAGTTCGGTTGTTCTTCGAATGACAGGCAAACCCAAACGTTGAACGCAGTCACTGGAAATTAAATTGACTTGAGAACCAATGTCTATGACCAGCCGAATCGGAGACCAGGAACCCCACCGGTTTCTGAGAAAAGCCTGGGCGGTTCCAAGAAGTACGTAAGTAGCCTTCGCCGACGGTCCTGTGATTAGGGTTTGCATGTTCGAATTTGAAGGTGCTGAATTTGTGTTCGTTTGACCAGGTGCATTGGATTGTACCGAGACGTTAGTTAACATAGAAGAGTTGTTAATATTATTAGTATTAACACCGTTATTAGACGTTGATGGAGATCGTTGAGAAATATTGTCATTGTGTAGTGTAGAATGATGTCTAGTACTCTGGCAAGTACCACATTTTCCTCTAGACTTGCAATTCACCCTTGAGTGTCTGCCAAGGCACCGAAAACACCTGTGGAAACCTTTGATGAGGTCATAACGTTGAGAAGGTTCCATATTACCATACTTTTCACAACTGTAAATACCGTGATTTCCTTGGCATACTGGACATTCATTGGAAAATGTATTTTGCTGAATGGGATTCGAAGAAGGAGCAGGTAATGATGAGTTGTTACTAGAGGAACTGCTACTTGAAGAACTATTCGTTGCGGAACTGTTATTGTTCGTATCATTCACTAATAATGATGTTGCCTTTGCAAATTGAGACTTGGGCGAGGGATACTTCGAAATTTTATTACTATTTACGTTGACATTATTCGGAACACTTGAAGTAGTTGGCATGAAGAATTCTTTAATCCTGCATTGTTCACGAATAAAAGTAATAAGATCCATAAATGAGGGAACTCCAGTTTTAGACGATACCGATCGTTCAAAAAGTATTCGTAATGAAGGAGGAAGAGCGCGCAATGCGCATTGAAATACGAAGAAATCCGAATGTGAGCGTATGTCCAAATTCTGAAACGCCTTATAATTCGTATCAAAAACGGTCAAAAATGATCGGAGATCAGAAACTGATTCACGAGTTAACGTTTTGAAATCAAGCATACTATCAACATGATAGGCAGCAAGTACTCGATGATTTGCATACATGTCCTCAATTTTACCATATGCAAGTGCATAATTCACATCAGATATCTCTAAGGTTTCTATGAGCTTGAGTGGAGGTCCAGATATCAGAGATCGTAAGTATGCAAATTTTGCAGTGTTTGTGTATGACCCTTTATGCACTATAGAATTATAAAGTGCCCACCAATTATGGAACGTTTGTAATTGGCCATCCCAAACTGGAACATCGATTCGTGGTAACCTAATTTCAGAAACCGGAGTGAATTTTGTCTCAAATTTTGACCGAATATTACCCTCAAGTGCCCGTACTTCGTAATAAATTGTATCAAAGGACGTTAAAACATTCGTTACATCGAGAAAGTGTTCAGAAGGCAACATTACGTTCAATTCTGTTATCGCATCACAATATCCATAAAAACGATCGCGCATATCGTTGAGGTCATTACATCGCGCCAAAAATTGAGAAATGGATCCAGCACCAACAGCTTTAGAAGCGTCAAAAGTAGCCTGCAACTGGGTAAATGCATTTTCACGGAGATTTTTATAGTACTCCTGCTTGGCCAAGTGCTCTGCAAACTCGTTTGGATCATCTTGGTTGTTGGCCATGTTCGCTGATGTGAATCGAAAACGAAGCTAGGTTTTGATTGGCAGAGAATGATGTTGATGTGAATTCGTTGGGCTTAGGGCCAATGAAAATGAACGTTGGAAAGACTACGTCACCAATACAGTTAACTTGCAAATACTTGTGAAAAATTGAAGGCAAAATTGAAACTTTGACACTAAAATGGCGTCTGAGCAATTACCTGTAATTTCGACGTGACCTTAACCCATTCAACACGGATGACCTCTTAAGAGGCCAAGGTGGAGTCTCGCCCGGCCGGCAGACCTCTTAAGAAGCCATGGCGTTCTCCCCACCTCACTTGATTCAAACACGTTGTCCGGGCTGGGAAAGGGCTGGAGGTCCTTTGTCTGGTGAATTCCTCGTATAGACCTTCAAGGTACCGGGAGATTTTGTTTGTTTGGGGTTCGGCCATTTTCAACTTTTTCTACAGAGCTACCACCACAACATGAAATTTTGGTCGCCAGTGTCGCTCGGCTGGCTGGGTCGACCTTTCCGAGAGCGCCGTGTTGAATGGGTTAAGATTTTGTCATAAAACCACCTGCGCGATCTCTACAGAACACCTGATACGAATTTCAATGATCAAAATACGAAGTAGAGTTATAATTTGTTAGTTTAAGATCAAGAAATAAATGACTTTATGGTAATTTATTAACAAAATAACGTTGAGAAGAAAAATCGTCCCTCTCAATCACGTGCAGCGACCAAGACGTTGAATTAAAACGTTGAATGAAGAGCAAGACGTTAAATGAATAAATTCACGTTAATATAACACTACAAAATTACAATTTGGCTCGTTAGGACCATTAATATTGGGGAATTCCTTCCTATTTAATGCTCAAAAGTAGAACTTAGGATTGGGAACTCAACACTTTAATCGTTAGTGGACTGTGATTTATAGGTACCTACGGGTGGTGTGTGGAAGAGCGTAATAAATTTAACATACAAAGAACATTCATCAGAAATTGGCGAACTTTTAAGAAATAAAAGGGGACTTACAAGTTCTGCAGATCTGCGAAGCTTCCCGGCGCCGGGTGCGATGTTCCAGGACGACGAGGGGACCGTACTCGCGAGAAAAGTAGCCAATTTGTTAAATTTATAATTCAAACTTTACTGTGAGACGCTACCACTGTGACACAACCCGTTGGATTTATAGTTTTAGGGATTGAAATAACTAAATAAATTGTTTGATCGCTGATTATACGCGGAGAGGTTTGAGAGAAGAGGGAACGAGCTCGAGCCAGATTAGAAGTGATAATAATCGAGGAATCGGGCAGGCGATTCCTGGAATCAGCGCTACCTTCGGTGATTCGACAAAACAATAGGGCGCCGAATTCAAACGGCGGAAACACCCG
>CM019180.2:41004359-41047613 GCA_009739505.2 Apolygus lucorum
AACTTGGCCAAATAGTCACCATGCCCAAAAACCGTTGAAGTTGCTTCACATTTTCAGGAGTTGTGAGGCGCTCAATTGTCTCTATTTTTTCACTATCTGCTTCGATTCCCTGTGCTGAAAGTAAATGACCCAAGAATTTTATGCGAGTTACGTTGAATATGCATTTTTCTGGATTCAACTTGAGTCCTGCTTTTTGTATTCGACCAATTACAACTTTCGTGGTGTTTTCTAACTCTTGTTTTGTTTTGGCATGGATCAATACATCGTCCATCGCCATTTCAACTTTAGGTATATCGCCCAAGAGTGACACATTATTTGTTGGAAATTTCCGGAGCAGATGCCAATCCGAATGGAAGCCTCAGACACCTAAAACGACCCCATGGAGTTGCAAATGTCAAATAGTTTGAAGTTCTTGTAGTCACTCAGTTCATTGCCAGAATCCTTTTGTACAGTCTAACTTAGTAAATATTGTGGATCCGTGTAACTTAGCTGCAACTTCCTCAATGTTTTGCAGAGGGTACTGTCGGCGTTTTTTATTTTTATTTACATCGGTCAAGTCTATACATATTCTTGGTTTATTATTTTTCCATACCACTGCCAATGGGGAAACTGCGGAGCTGGTGCATGCATAGGCGTGATAATGTTATTTTTTATCATATTGTCCTAATTCTTCCTTCACCTTATCTCGAATCGCGAATGGCAATTTCCGTGGGGAAAAATTTTGAACTTAGGCTCATCGATAAGGTCTATATCATAAACATATTGTTTTATGCAGCCGATGCCAGTAATAGGTCTTCATGCTTGCTTATCGATTGTATGCGTTTTTATTAAACCAAGTTGTTCACAAGACTGTTTGCCTAGTATGCATTTATGTCCAGCTGCTACAACCATGAATTTCAAATTTCCTGAGTACCCATTTTTAGTTTTTATGGAGACATTTGTCTCACCGAGTACTTCTGTAGCATCGTTGCTGTAGGAAATCAACGACTTGACTCTACTATTCGTGAGCTGGAGTTTGCATTTACTGACCTCATTCATAGTGAATTGTCACAATGTGCTCCAGTGTCAATTTGAACTCAACACGAACGTTTTTTGGGAAAAGTAACTACTTTCATTCCATTCCATGTCAGTCGAAGATGAATCATGTATGCTACCTACGTAGAGGTCAAAAAACGAATCAAATCAGATTTTGATAACACGAATCAACCTTCTTAGAAGACCTGCAAAATTTTGCAAAATGATTTTTCCTGAACATTTCGAACAAACTGTGTTCCAAGCTGGACATGATTTCCATTATGATCAGTGCCACATCTTTTACAATGAAAGGTTTCATTTGTATTACCTTTATTCTGCTTGGTTGGTTGATTTTCGTCTTCCGTTTTAACTTCGTTTACATCTACGGTAGTTTCATCCCCTTTCATTTCAGATAGATGCCTATTTGCTAATTCAGCGGCTTTACATACGCTAACAGCTTTTATCGTAAATGTACAATAGAAAACTTTATTCTTCTTTTCCTTAACTTTTTGTTTTTTATTAAGCTCAAACTTTTTTCTTACAATTGCAACCATACAACCACCTCAAAACATACTTCATCACATGAAAACTAATTTAAGGCCAAAATATCACATGACGAAATTAAACTCTGAAATATTAAATTTTGATGCCAAATGAAATCATAATCAATAAATAAATCTCGCTTTCGCGACACTCCAGCCCAAAGAAGTGCCTTCAAGTAGCTTGGTCTTCATCTTCATTTCAAGAGAATACTGACAGGTGGTGCAATGAAGGAGTTGTCCTTGAGAAAGCAGTAAACACATACCGAAAAGTTATGCGTTTCAATGTTCGAATTTCTCTTATCCTGATTTCTCGATTGCTGCATCCCCACGATTGAGTAGGTATGAGAGGAGTCGTTTTTATTTTTCGCCTCTTCCAATAAGCATGTATATTTTGGGTATTCGTTGACTTGTTAGGGATCTTCCACCTGCCTGGGTAAAAACTCATTTCTTGTTTTCAATAGTATAAGAATTCTTTGAGGAAAGTGCTGGTTCTGTTGCCGTTTGTGAAAGAGTTTGGATTGGTTTGAGTTCTTAGTTCAGTATTATGTGTGTTTTGTAGATTTCTTGCCGATATCAGTTGTACGAGTGATGTCTGTTTTTTTTCCAAAGTTAACAATCTTAACTCTCATCATTTCAATAATTCCTTGTTCATTTTTTTGTGGTGTTAATTTCAAGTAATGTGTTATTCGAATTTGATGTTTTTTCCCTGCTTTCTAATATCGTACCTCTTAGAGATGTCAACAAGGGGTTTCCAGGTTCCAGGTTTAACTGCCAATGCTATTTTTGGGTCCTAATTTCTTTGATTCCTTCATTGGTCCTTTCCGTTTTCTCCTTCTTGAAATAGCGCGCGCAAATCTCCTCCTTCGCTCCACAAGTCCCACCTTCACACTCCTGACGCCATATCTGCTGTTCTCTAGCAATTAAATTTTGAAGTGCTTCCTTTTTATTCCGTAATTCCGCTCGCTTTCTTTCAACAAATTTGCGTTTGATGATTTGTTCGCATTCAAGTACTGTCGAATTCAAAAGCTTGTTGTTCAAATTTTGTTCATACTCATCCACCACTGTTTCGAGAAATTCGATGGATCGAGTCCTTATTTGCACCAGTACACTGTAAATGTTCTAATCGCTCGTAAACGTTCTCGTTTTCTTCTTCACGGATCAAAAACCACGCTCTGCTACCAATTTTCTATCGTAAATGTACAATAGAAAACTTTATTCTTCTTTTCCTTAACTTTTTTTTTTTTTAAGCTCACACTTTTTTCTTACAATTGCAACCATACCCCACCTCAAACATACTTCATCATCACATGAAAACTAATTTAAGGCCAAATATTCACATGACGAAAATTAAACTCTGAAATATTAAATTTTGATGCCAATGAAATCATAATCAATAAATAAATCTCGCTTTCGCGACAGCTTATCTAAAGTCAAGGCATCCTCGGAGAGAAGAGTTTTGCGTACTAGATCGTCATGAATACCACCTACGATTTTGTCGCAAAGAAATTCATCTCTCAACTGGCCAAACTCACATTTATTTGCTTGATTTATAGCCTCCGTGAGGAACTCATCGAATGTTTGCGTTTTCTTTTGAGATAAGCGGTTAAAACAAGCCTTTCGTACGTTTATTTACCTTCGGCGTGAAGTAATCTTCGAACTTTTTTTTTAATCACCTTCACGTCTTTCTTTTCAGCGTCGGTAAGTTTGAAAGTATCGAAATGACGATCGCATCCTGACCAATAACCGTCATCAAGGTTGCCACTTGCTTTTGAGGAACTCTTTTTTGCGAGATTCGGGCTTCTGCATACCAATCAAATGATTGTTGCCACTGTTTCCACAAACGAGCAAGATTTTGCGGCTGATCGGTAATCCGTCGTGGCGGTGGTGGCCTTAGGTTTACACCTGAATCGTCGTCCGACATTTCGAACAAAGCGCGAAGTTCATGCACTATAATGCCCGTCTGGTTTTTATTAACACTTTTACCACGTATTATTAATAAATTGACGCGGGTTTCGGCACCATGTAAAAGGACTTCATAATTAAACACGCGACTTTCGGCTAATAATCATTCTGTGTATTTCTTATCATGTTCAGTTCAGTTGTTGTGACGATCATTGTCTGCCCAGGTCTCTGACAACTTGTAACTCATTATTTTCGTGAAAATAGACAACGTTCTACTCAACTCCGTTTTTATTAAAATGTTTTCCACAATCTCATCGCGAGTGATTTTATTCGATTTCCTTTCAGTTTAATTCGGAATTTTCCAGACCAATTTCGGAAAATTTCAAACCATTATTCAGATTTTCCAAGCTTATTAAGATTTTTCTAATCCAGTTTCAGAACTTTCCAATTCAATTTCAGAACTTTTCAAATCAAATACCAATTTTAAGTCAAATTCAGATTTTTCCAGAACAGTTTCAGAATTTCCCATTTCAATTTTAGAATGTGATCAATCTTTCTGTGTGATATAGGTATAGCATTTCCAAATCAAATTAAACTTTTTCCAAATCAAATTATCTAATCCTTTTCCACAACATAACAATATCCATTGTATAATATATTTCCGTAAGTACCTACCTAATCTCACAAGTAGATGGTCACCTATGAATTGGGAAGATGGTACCTACCCTATGAATTGGCGACCATCCTCCGAATTACGTAAGTATATTGTTATGGTGTGGGAAAGGATTAGGTAATTCGATTGGAAAAGGATTATTTGATTTGGAAAAAGTTTGATAGGCAGATTGATTACATTCTCAAATTGAAATGGAAAATTCCGAAATTGTTTTGGAACAATCTGAATTTGACTTGGAAAATTTTGTATTTGACTTGGAAAGTTCTAAATTGAATTGGAAAGTTCTGAAACTGGATTGGAAAATTCTGAATATGGTTTGGAAATATCCGAAATTTGTCTGGAAAATTTCGAATTAGACTTGGAAAAACAGTCCTATTCATATATACGTGTACTTTCTGGTCACGGTACACCTCGAGTATATACAGTGGTACAATGTGCAGCTTAAATGTACACCTTTTGCTCTCAGTACTATGCGTTTATTTTGAGTTTTCAGTTACAATATTGCGACCCGCGCCCCTTGATTTCTTCCCTTATTACTTTATCCCCTAATGTGGGTGGGGAAAACTCATTTCTCTCTCGAAGGGAAGATATTAAACCTCATCGCGAAATACCCAAAACAGGAAACCGGAGAAGAAAAATTCTTCCGAAGAAAGCATTCCACATCGCAATCTCCCCGCCACCGACGTATTCAAATATTTCCCAGCCTCCGTATTCTCCTTATGGCACCTTTTCCCTCTCCTATTCCATCAGTCGGGCGTTGATGAATTCACAATGGAGAAATGAACTTTGAGACCGTTCAACCGGGTGATGTGTATCTTGTATTCGCTTTGATAGTATAAATTCTACCTTAGAAATCGTGGGAGTATTCTTCGGAATGAAAAGTGCTTTTGCTTTATGTTCTCATTTATGGGCGGAAATATTTACCACCGTCGCGTGACACCGTAACAACTTTTGACTTTCTCGAGATGATAAAATTGTAGTAGGTTATTGTTGTAGATTGAATTTCTGATTCAACAACAGAAAATCAGCTTAATATCTGTTTAATATAGGGTGCCAGGAACATGAAACGGTTCAGAAGAAAAACCAACTGGAAGTACAATTTCTGAAGGAAATTATCCAATTTGTTATTATTTGTACTTACAAGATTATTGTTGAAGGTGCACCTTGACATTCCTTGACATTTTCAATGCATTTACCAACATAATCAATTATGTGGAAAACAAATCGAATTAACCCGAAAAATCCTTGGTGTCTGTGAAGCCGGCACCACCCTCCCCACATAAAATATCACAAAAAATATTTCATTTGTTTATTTCATTATAGATCTTTATGTCTATACTAATACTAATATTTTGAAGAAAGAAGAAGAAAAACACGCTTTATTGTTTATAAATACAAATCAGTCTATTACGTACATAATGCAGCATGATTACTACAATGGACTCGAAGTCCTTCCGTAGGAGAGCGTCCAATAAATTCCACTATAAATTAATGTTATAACAATTTATAAATGATAATGAATAACTAAAAAAAGGGTAACGAAGAAAGTTCAATGTTTTATCTAAATTGAAAAGTTTTTATTTAAATTGAACTCTTTAACAATTTCTGATCTGTAGCGCCATGCCACCCGACAATAATTGGCCGTTACACTCATGGAGCCACTAGGGATAGGCGATAGTCGATAGTTACTATCGAAATATCGACTATCATCCACTATCGATAGATTTTTACTTTTTTTTATATTTGAAAATCTCATCATTTTGAGGGCGAGCGGAGCAGCCTCAACTCCGGGAATTCCATTAGGAAGAACTGAGGAGTTCTTTGAACTGGTATTCTCGAAGTTGAGGCTCGTGTCAGTATTTATTACCTGTTGCATCTTTTGAGTACCTCATTTCGAGAAATTAGATATTCACCACTTGTGCGAAGAAACAAAATTCGTGGTATCTCTTACCTTCTTACTCTCTCCCTTTCTCTCTTCAGGCTTTCAGGCAATATGTGGCTCAAGGAGCAGTGCTAAATTGGAAATTCTTTTTATACATTTTGAATAAATTCGTTTTTATTTTGAAATCTTTGTGTAATCTTATAAATACTTATACCGAATCCTGCAAGTAGATTAGATAATAGATAATTGAATTCAATAACATTAAATTTTCCATCGGACATGAACGTGAAGGAATAGGGAAGCCACTATCGAAAAACTATCGATAGTTTTTAATCGATATTATCGACCTATCGATAGTGCTGATCTATCGACTATCGTTCATCCCTAGGAGCCACCGTTCAACAGCTGAATCACCTGCTGCTCTGAGAGAGTACTGTATCCCAGGTACGTCCATCTGATCTCTCCCAATACAGGGCAAACACCCAAAAAGCGGTTTACATCCTCTACCTCACGCATGTTGCACATCGAGCATTCCTCTCTTCTATCGGTTAACGGGAGGAATGGCTGATGATTTAGTCCCAATAGTGAACCCCTCAGCTATAGAACTTTATGTCAATGCTAATACTAATATTTGGAAGTATTTGTCAAGTTTCTCCGTGTCTTTGTACATTAGTAGGTACCTGGAGTGTGTTGTTCCTTGTGAAATTTACAACAAAAAATAAAAGTATCTCTATTTTATTTGGGCCCACCCAAATTCACCTACGTATTAAACTCGTAGGTACGCCATGAAATACCTTCTCGCATTCAATCCTGAAAAAAAGTTCTTATTATCGAATATTATGCTACAAGGTTTATGAAGTGACTCTTGAATATCTGTTCAGTAATATTTTTGTCGGAAATTATTAATACCTTCGTACAAATATTTTGTAATAATACTCTCGGCCACAAAGGGAGTCTTGAAAGCCGACGCGGCGGGAAAAGGGAAATTAATTAATGATATTATGGCCATCAAAAGCAAAGTTTTTGTAGGCTGTTGAAGAAAAATGTAAAAAAAAAAAATATATAGCGGATCAATAACTTTAGGTTGTACGATCAGGTTGGGAATTATCTTATTAAAGTTTCATCGGCTTTATTATTTATTTTAATAAATAGCAACTGTTGAAAATGTGACTTCTTTGTAGGATGGATTATATTTGTGGATCGTATGTTGATAATTTTACCTTCAACGCATACGTACTGGCTCATGTATTATTCTGAATCTTACCCGAAATGGTTTGGGAATGCCTAAGTATATTATAGTTTGTTTCTGAAACTTATTTGTATGGTGCAGATCATAAAGCCAGGAAAGGTTGAAGCGAAGTTGAGTCCAAGATCGAAGCTCACCTCTTGTAAGTGATATTGTGAGCGAAACTTCATCGAACGGAATTAATTGGCACAATATCCTCTAATTAGGATGAGAGAATCTTCCGAGCTGATCCGACATCTATGCAATATTAATTGACTCGGAGTCGTGTTCCACATAGGCAATACTGACTGCAGGAACGACCAGAACTATTCATGTGTGGGTGATGAAGTTGGTAGAAATTTGCAACTCTTTAGTGACAGGTATTTTATCCAGGTTAAATTAATTAGGTTAATTAAAATTATTAAATTTGATTATGAACTATTACCCTCACTACTACATCTTTAAATATCTGTGGTCGATCTCATCCCCAACCTAATTGCAAGATCATTATCTTCCAACTTCCCAAATGTATTTTTCCTTAGAGAATTTTTGAAAGTAAAGCTAGTCGTATTTGAAATAAACAATTAATATATTTCCTAGTTGAGCGGCCAATATTCGGGACCCTCCCGAGGGAAACCCTCATAAACCCTAACAAGCTCATCAATATCGGTCCTTGATTTCGCTCGATTTTTTAATTTTGGAGAACCTAAATTGTTGTCGACGAATTCAAAGGTTAGGTTAGGTAGAAACGAATGTTAGGTAGAAAACGTTAAGGTCAAACGTTAGGTAGAAACGAATGTTTCTTCGGCAGAAAGCATAACAAAGTGTAAAAGGTTATTTTCTTCAAACACTGTATGCAGATGCCTACAAAAAATATGTTAAAACCTATAAAAAAGAACTTGAATTTTCTCTGGGAATCGTTTACTCTTAACCCATTAAGGACCTTAATAGGTCATGGTCGAATTTTGAATTCAAATTTTTCATGGTGGTCCAAATTAAGGACAGGAACATGGGAAAAATTACTTTAAAAATCCACATCCCCCCCATTGAGCGAAAAGGTGTTATTAAGTATCCCGATCGGCATCACTGGGCCATTCAACCACCCGTATTACGACACAAAAATATATTCCAAGTTACCAATTCGTATTTTTTATTGTAAATAATAATAATCTTAAATAATTATCCAATTATCCATACAATAGATGTAATTATCCATTAAATGATTAACTTTCATCATTAAATTATTTCAGCCATTAAAACTGACTGATAACTTGAGAAGTATAAAGTAGCTGACTAAAAAATAAATCGAACTTCACGTAAATCACCATGAACCGAACACAAGTTCAACTAAACCATTTCTCGATAAAATCGTTAGAGATGCTTGAAATTTACAAGAAACAATGGTGTGGGAAATCTTGATGGTGTGGGATGAAGCACTCATTGCACACTCTAACGCCGCGTTTGGAGTAGGTACATAGTTCGCGTTTGTGATGAGCATAGTTCCCAAGAACATCTCAAGCGCTTGTTGTCAGCGGTTTTCATTATTTCAAATGCCCAACGTTGTCATATCCAGGGCTTTCTCTGACGCATTTATAGTAAGTAGTCAGGTAGTGTAGGTATATGGCAAGCGTCAACGGAATTCCAGTTGAGATATCGGTGAGTCTCTTCTTATGATGATCATGATTCTTATGATTTTGGATGTCAGCATCACGGTCAATAGGATAGTAGTTGAAACTGGAATCCTTGTGGTGTTGTTCCTTCCATGCCTTAGTTGTACATTCAGGAATGTTGAGATCACTAGGGGTTCCAGCAGGCGATGAAGTTGTCAAAATATCATCATTTACACCTGAAGATATATAAAAATAATCGATAACAAACTCTTTAGGGCCGAAAGAAAAAATCTCTGCCTGAAACAACAACAAAAAACCAGGTGGTGTATGGTCCCAGTGATGCCGTTTGGCACAATAAAAGATTATCACAATATATGAGTACACAATGCAAAAAATGTAGTGAGATGAACATTGTAATGTATCAAATAACTAGTAACCTTCATAACTCAATCTAAAAATTGCACCAAAAACGTTATTGAAAGTACTTACACCATAAAATGTTGAAGAGCGTCGAGATCAAGAAGTTGATCCATCTGGAAAGAATGTTGGATGACTAGTGGGATCGAGTAATGTCATTATCATACATGCTTCAACACCTTCAAGAAATTGAAGAAATGGACTGGATTTTGTTTGTGCCGATCGGCATCAATGGGCACTAATGGGTTAATGATTATTTAAGTTGAAAATGTGGCAATATCCTGAAACTCTGAATATGGAATACCATAGTAAATGGAGACATTTTTTGTAGGTACAGGTGGTTATAGTTATTAGATGATTCAGGTTATAGTTTTTTCACCATCTTATGTCGCCACTGAAGAAAGAGGCTATAAGGCGTATGAAATTAACTGATCCGATAGAAAGGCTGGTGAAGGGATGGGCGATGGGCCAGAAAGGGAAACATTAGGTAGGTCCATTTGTCAACTGAGAGCATCCTCTTACAGCAGACTAAAAGGCAAAAGAGGTCGCCACACCTCGCCCTTTCCCGGAAAACCTGATTATCTTCCTCCCGTTTCTTCAAAGGATGTCGAGGAGTCCCCAGGTAAAAGAGCCGTGTAATTGTTAGTTCCTCAGGAGTTCTAAAACTCTAAGGTACCTACGAATAGATTCTCTTAAAGTTGAAATGATGAGCTAAAAAATCACTTTGATCCATATAAACCCCTCTAGAACTTGGGAGAGAATTGGGATATTCAAAATTTAAATTTCTCTCATTATATACTCTTACATGTAGAAAATCGGTCAATTATCCTCGCAACAATATTATGGTACACATGCGCATACGTCAATTTCTTGGTTCCTAATGTTCTAAGTCAAAGGGATTCTTTACACATGTGAATGTAATGAGGATAAGCTGCGCATCTCTATAATACAATATACCTTGAGCAGTTCGAAACGGTAATACATTATTTTCGAAGAAATAAACACAATTTTCAATTACTGTGTATTTATTTATATCTTGTTTTATCTGATCTGAATTTTGAAGACAAAATCGATCTTCCTGGTTTCTAGGCCTCCAGTTATTCTTCCTCCTTGACCATAAATAATTTTTTGTACCCCAAGTAGTTATTCAAAACAAGCGCGCCGATGTTCGACAACCAGCAGTTAAAAAACAGTTTCTAGAAACGTGTTTACCATCCATAAATAAGGCCGTTTGTTCCAAGACTTCAATGGAGGCTCCGCTTTTGTACGGCCACCACATTCATTAGTAAAATGGGCGCCTTCCTGTTTGACTTGTGGTTTCATACAAAGGGAAGAAACGTCTGTCAAGTGGGTGTGGCACATAGCTTCCTCGTACCCATCGTACCCCATATAGGTGATCCAGCTAATCTCAAAATATCAATCCGTAAGTAAGGGGACCATGTACATGCCAGCCCGCTCAATCTCTGAATATTTCTTCGAAATCGGATGGAAAAGTCGGTTATTATAGCTGTGAGAAGGAATTTTCATTTGCGCAAGCGCGTAGACTACTATCAGTCCGGGGGTAATTCCTCAACACCAAAAACTGCGCTAAGATTTGTTTTCACTCAAGCTTGGACCATTTCGTTGCAAGGATCTTTGTACTGCTCCGTCGCTTCTTTCTCAGCTGCCCTGTAATATTTCAAGTCTCTACCTGGTGAGTTGGCGACTTCGGCTCTGTCTCTGGTACTGTGAGAGGCGGCGCACAGTACCTACTTCAAGGGTTGGACTAAAGTCGAAAAACGATTGATTTTTTGGTTTATTATTTTCAATAATAAGCCTTTGGAATCGTGCAAGAAAAAAAATTTAACCCCCCATCAAAATTTGATGTTTTACGTTTCAAGGTACGTAGAATACGAAAATCGAATAAAAAAATTACCGTCCGTCCGCCTTACGCCGTCCGCCGTACGCGGCACTTTTCTTAGCAACACTGGACCGATTTGGTTCAAATTTGGTATATGGGCTCCATTTGGGGTCTAGTTGTGCCGCGAAGCTTTTGGTTGATGTAGGTCACTTCTAAGAGGTGAAAATTAAGGGTTGAAATTTTCAAGAGTGCCCTAGCTCGAAAACTCTCGAAATAAAGGTATCGTTTTTTCACCAATTTTAAATAGTATTGAATTTTAAAAAATTTTTGAGACCACCCGGAGCTCTTTAGGACAAACCGTTCGGTCCCTACGAGTACTTGAAGGTTTTCCTTCGATAAAACAGAATCATGAGTGTGAATCGCAAAAGAGGTCTAATCTCCATTCAAATTTTATCGGACTAAAATGCGATCGCTGTTCGTTTCTTCGATTTGTATACAGTTTTGCCTTCTGCGTAACCAGTAATCAAATTTCCATATGAAGCTTTCTATTTTTCCAATCGAGTGTGAAGCGTTTAGTTCTTTCTAATAAACTTGATTGTGAAGGTGTGAAGCCAGTATGGTGTGGTAGGTAGTACCTAGCTGGTAGGTAAAAAAAAGTTGGTAGGTAAAAAAAATGTTGGTGGGTAAAAAACGCTGCAAATCATTGCTCAAAGGCTTCTTCACTCTTCAGATCACTGATCAGCTGAGTGAGCTCCGAAGCCATTTTCAATCCTATTGAATGGAAGTGCTCTTCCAGGCGTCTCCAGCATTCGAGGAGATCTTCTTCACTCCTCAGATCACTGATCAGCTGAGTGAGCTCCGAAGCCATTTTCAATCCTATTGAATGGAAGTGCTCTTCCAGGCGTCTCCAGCATTCGAGGAGATCTTCTTCACTCTTCAGATCACTGATCAGCTGAGTGAGCTCCGAAGCCATTTTCAATCCTATTGAATGGAAGTGCTCTTCCAGGCGTCTCCAGCATTCGAGGAGATCTTCTTCACTCCTCAGATCACTGATCAGCTGAGTGAGCTCCGAAGCCATTTTCAATCCTATTGAATGGAAGTGCTCTTCCAGGCGTCTTCAGCATTCGAGGAGATCTTCTTCACTCTTCAGATCACTGATCAGCTGAGTGAGCTCCGAAGCCATTTTCAATCCTATTGAACGCAGGAAGCTGAAATTTGAGAGGGAAGGTCAAGGGAGAATACAGATGGTGGTAGGTGCTATTGATGGAGAACCAGTGATCTATACAGAAGGGTGATCTATACAGAAAATAATAAACCTTTGAGCAATGATTTGCAGCGTTTTTTCAGTTGTATCTACGAACTGAAAAATGTGAACTAGTTGTTAACATCGATAGAATAGAGTTTAATACCTCATTAGCCGTGTTTACCTTCGGAGCTCAACGCCAAAGTATTATTTTCTTTGCAATGTCACAAATAATATCATGATACTTGTCTGCCTGCACCTGACGTTGAAATTGTCAATCACTTCCCAAAACCTGGAACATCCGAACGTCCTCGAGAACGGTGGATCCCCCGTGTGCGAGTACATGATTCATTCATTAAAATTATTGGAAAATGTATTCTGGGGAGATTTCATACTCTTCGGATTACTCTACAATTTTGTCAAATTCCAAAATGATTAATTCAACTTCGGTGAAACCAGAAAAAAATGTCCTCTTCTAAACTTCTGCCTCAAACTGCCCGTTCAGTATCTGTAGTACATTTCCAATGGTTCATTATTGAAAATAATAAACCAAAACGTGTTTGGTCAGGAATGCAAATTGTTTTTGTACGCCATGAGCACTCCCTCCCCATCATCCCTTGTTACCACCACTGTGTGACAAAAAATAATATACATTTTATGTCTTTAGCAAGCTAGAGACCAAGTACGCACGAGAATTTCGTAGTGCAACATTACCTACAACCGAGTAGTCGATTTTACTGATTCCTTTCAGTGCAATTATTCAAGATGGTAACAGCGAGGGATTAATTCGATAGAAACAAGCATTTCCTCGTATTCACCGGTGGTACAAACATGATTACTACGTGTGCAGTTGCATCTATAAACTAGTTTCATCGATTGATACTTCCTCATTGATGACAGTTCGATAGGAAGGGTCAGCCAATACACGAGTGGGTTGCATTAGTTTGACTAAAAGCCTACATTTCGTCATGTTCTGTTTATTTAAGTGAATCGCTAAAGCACACCACTCACACTATCATATTTTATTCTGCTTCCAGGCAATCGCCAAAATGAACATGTCCGTGCCACCCTGCGAGGATATACGGGAATACTCTTGCGGTCACTGGCTAGCTTCTCACAACGTCCCCAAAGACAAAGACACTTGGGGAATGAAGCAGCACATGCAGTTCAAACGTAAGTACACGAGTAAAATCAAAACATTTATTATCATTATTGTTGTAACATATATCATTTGCATACTTATAATCCGTTCAAAAATAATAATTTACATTTGCATGATGTGTTAAATAGTACACTCCTTTAAAAAAACACATTTTTTTGGTTGCCCCTGCAAAATGTCAGGTTGTTGGGGCCACCAGATATAAATTTAGCTCATCCAGCTGATCAGGGAGACGCTCAGTTATCGTTCCTCTCTGAGGTGGACGCGATGTGTCACCATTAGTACTCTAGTACTCTTACTAATACTAAGCTGCCTCTCTAGATATGGGGGTAAGGTAGACAGCAAAATCACTCGGTTCTAACCGTGTACGATTTTCGTGCGATAAAAAATGGCGAAGATGAATCCATCCTACGGAAGGTCGATGTCCCACATCTTTGAATTTTTCTGCCTTACCTTAAATAAATACACAGCAAGACGTTTTGGATCGAAGATGATTGAAATATTTCAAGGTTTGAAGAAAATATGGAACCAGTTTTGACAAGGATATGTAACCAGTAAACAGCAGCGGTCAATTATATACCGGTAAACAACTGTAAAAACAAACAAACAATATTTATCAACAATCATCGTTTCCTGGACAAACCCCTAATCTCGAGGTACCTGCTTATAGAAAACACAGTTTTCATAATTATAATGAGTGCCCCAAGATTTTTTTATTAATATAATTACATAATATTATATTTATGGTTTTTTTAGTTATAGCATGAGTGCGTACTATCCATAATCTTAATAATTTATTATATAGGTTTTCCAAGTCAGATTGAGAATTTTCAGTCAAATTTGACAAAAACAGAAAAAATGTATTTTGAGGTATTTTTGAAAAATACAGTTTCTAGTGCTATGTTGGAATGGTTATCGAATTATGTATGTTGCGAGAAGACGCTGGTGGTGACGCCACGGTGTACTCCTGCTGAGACTCTTAGATGTTGTAACTCTGTGGCACTACGACAACACAGTCCTCTTCAGGGCACGACAAGCTCCGGTACTTTGTTTTTGTTCATACATAGGTAATACTTAAGGACTTAGTTTAAAGGATATTTTTCTAAAACGTGAAGAAAGTAACTCAGATCAGAC
Organism: Apolygus lucorum; assembly: GCA_009739505.2. Taxonomy (NCBI): domain Eukaryota; kingdom Metazoa; phylum Arthropoda; class Insecta; order Hemiptera; family Miridae; genus Apolygus; species Apolygus lucorum. The sequence continues at coordinate 41,019,001 of CM019180.2, forward strand.
AACGTGGGTGGGCAAAAATCTATTTCTGTCGATTTCAGTACTTTACATTCCACCTTTTAGGTTGGTTGGGGAAAGTGAAACATGACTGACTGTGGTGAACGTTACGTTGTAATGGTAAATGTGATCATATAACTCGTAAATTCAACATTAAACTAAAAGCAAAGGGGTTGAAAATCAGGTGCGTGTTTAAACCAATGTACTCTGCAGTCGTTGAATCGATTCATTCGATTAAAACGCGGTGTCGTGTAAACCTGACATATACTACGGAAGAAAAGGGTGTGTGTATGTGTGTAGTATTAGTGGGGGTAGAGGTGGGGAGATTCGGGAGAATTGAAAGGGCTCGCCCGCCCACGAAAGGGAGGCTGAGGTTGATAGGTGGGACGTGAAAAAAGGGCTCAACCTGAGAACCTGTCAGGTCGAGTTTGAAGTACCAGAACAGTAGAGTCCTTCAGAAATGGTCAGGGGTTTATGGAGGGGGAGATCGGTGGTAGGAAAAGGGTCGGGTTTTAATAAGGCGTTTCCCCGTAACGGGGTAGCCCTGGAAGGGCGATTGTTTCTGTACTGGAGGGTCCCTTCCCGGTGGGAACCGGCTATAATAAAGGGGATTAATTAAAACGTCAATGGTCGTCAAGTCGTCACCAGTCCCTGAAAAGAGCTGATATGGGATGAAGAGTCATTCCGAACTATTCGATTGCTCGGGGATTCAGGTCGAGGATTGGAGCGCTGGGCAACAATGGGCAATATTTGAAACCTCGTTGGATCCCCATACTGCCGTCCAAAGGAAGAACGTCCTAAGTCCATTTTTTCACTTTTTGAGATAGGGACATAATCTTAAAGAGCTCGATCAGACGCATCTTTTGAGCTAGGTTAGAACGTCGTAAGTCGATGGGAAAGTAGAGAAAAATCACTTTGTCCTAAGTCCATTTCCCGAGTTTTGCTAGTCATCCCAGGCTAAAATGTCCTAAGTAAGGCGTACTAGACTAAAATGTCCTTAGAGGAAAAAAATTCATGGACATAGGACAGTCTAGTTTAGTAGAAGTGGACCATAGGACGCTAAAGCTTTGTACGAATCATTTAGTTCTGTGACCTGGACTTGCTTAAACAGTCCTAGTTTTGAAGAAAAACAGTACCTACCTACGTTGTTCACTCGATGATGTCAGTTTAGCGACAGTTAGTAGCACTGCTTCTGTCACTCTCAGCGGTAACAACACAGCAACGTTTTCTGATCTCTGTGTAGCATTCGATTGAGACTGAACAGATAGACTTTAAATAAAACGAAGAACTGTGATTTTCTAGTTGTCTACAGTCAAAACAAGAGTTTATTCGTAATATCCAATGAATATATTATACTGCATTTCAATTGTGTAATTAATGAAACTTTTTGAAAATAAAAATTTGGTTTTGGAGCTAATACTGATTTTGCTTCCGAGTCTACCAAGGTAGCGGAAGCTTTGTTTTCACTTTTCAAGGATGAAAAAAAAAGTTCTCCAAAATCAAAATTTTCACTCGCGTTTTGCGTTTTAGAACTTTCTGAACAATTTTGGTTCCGTGTCTGTCTGTCTGTCTGTCTGTCTTGTCTGTCATGAATTCCTTGTAACGCGCATAACTATACGAAGTTATTGTCCGATTTCGATGAAATTTTCAGGGATTGTGCGGGTTGGTGTGTAGACGGTCCCCTATGAAAATCATCACCCCCGGACTGATAGAAGCGACTGCGCATGCGCAAACGTGAATTCCTTGTAGCGGCCACAACTTCTACATTTTTCATCCGATTTCAATGAAATTTTCAGGGATGTTACAGATTAGTATTTAAATGGTCCCCTATGAAAATCACCACCTCCGGACTGATAGTAGCCATTGCGCATGCGCAAACGTGAATTCCTTGTAGCGGCCATAACGTCCACATTTTCAACCCGATTTCAATGAAATTTTCAGGGATGTTACAGATTAGTATTTAGATGGTCCCCTATGAAAATCACCACCTCCGGACGGATAGTAGCCATTGCGCATGCGCAAACGTGAATTCCTTGTAGCGGCCATAACTTCTACATTTTCCATCCGATTTCAATGAAATTTTCAGTGATGTTATAGATTAGTATTTAGATGGTCCCCTATGAAAATCATCATCCCCGGACTGATAAAAGCGACTGCGCATTTTTTTAATCTAATCACATACACCTACCCACTTAATTTTTCATCCGAAGTTGATGAAATTCTCTAGGATTGTCCAGATTAGCGTGTAGATGGTCCCCTATGAGGGTAGTGGAAGGTACTTAGAGATTGATGTTTTGAAATTAACTACTACCTTTGCATCGGATCATCTATACAATCGGGTTATGGATACGAGGAAGCTATGTGCCACACCCACTTGTTTTATGTTTATTTCAATAACCCATTATCATTATATTAAAAATTATCACTCAAAATGTTTATCTCAGAAACCCAAAACTCAAAAATGTTTATTTCAGAAACCCATTATCATTATAAAAAAATTATCACTCAAAATACCACGGACTTAGGACATTTTAGCCTTGCATCAAGCAGAGTCAAGCTGTCCTAAGTCCTAGGTTGCTAGGCTAAAGAGTCCTATGTCCTTCCATTGGGCATAAATGACCCAATAATTACCCTAATCATATTATTTCTGTGCTTGTCAATGGAGTACAAAATAAAGGAACAAATTTGTGAGTGCTTCGTGAAAAAAAAAATTTTTTATCTGCAATGAGACGAATGGCGTAGGCAACTTCACAAAACCTCGTTTTTCTCGAAATGCAAAAAATGGACTTAGGACGTTCTTCCTTTGGACGGCAGCATAGCCCCGTATTTTCAGAGCTTTCAGTTAGTTTTTTTCACTGTTAACCAACCATTGGGAAGTCTGTTGTGTTCCGCGTGTTGTCGAGTGAGGAAGATGGACCTCTCGATGCGTTGATTTGTACCTAGCCTGAATCCTACTCAACGGAGAGATTGATCCCTAAAAGCCTAGGGCTTCAGCACTCCATCTGCGGCGTCTCGCTGCTGACCGTACGGATGGGCGCGTGCAGAATCTATCCGACAACCTCGGCGTCTGATAACAGACTCCCCGGCGGTTGGCGGAACATTTACCTAGTGAGGCCTACTGTTCTGAAGAGGTCCCTAAGTTTACTAACAATCTGGCAAACTTGTTTCACGTGAATGTGTTACCTTTTTTTTTGAGAGAGAGAGAGAGAAAAAATACTTTATTGAACATTGTAGAAAGAATAAAGGTGGGCAAGGACTCCAGTAGTTGTCGAAACGTAATGGATTCGCCGAAAGTTCAAATTGAGATGCCAAAAATTCAAATTGATTTGAGCCACCTGTAAGCCTTTAGGCCCCACGCTTGATGGCAGCTGAATTTAAATGAAGCCAACAAGCGGTGATGGGCGTTTGGGGGTCGTGTTGGTTGATAAAAATCAACGAACACGAGCACCAAACGTTTGCACACGAGTTCGGGGGGTTTGATTTGAAGTTAATTTAGCTGAAATAAAATATCGGAAAACACTTAGAATTTAAAATGGTAGCAAATGATATTTACCTGTGGCGACAAAGCGTGGCGACGTCGGCGACTGCGTGGCGATCGTCGTACAACAAGATTTGAAAGCCTGAAGGGCGAAATAAAGCGAAACAGGTACACAAGTGTGTCCTTTTGCCAGAGGGGCTGACGTTTGTCCTGAAGGGACCTAATACCAATTGAGGGGTGTCGTTGCACTCTCCTCTAACCTTTTACTGAACCAGGTATACTCAGAAGAAGAACTACAAAGTACAACTAGCAGGTGGATTTATTAGAAGTTAGGAACGGCAAATGACTTCCCACAAGTGTGGCGATAGGTGCTGAAGGCTTTCAAATATATATCACAAATTACAGTATGATTTCCAATTTTCAACAAAGTACATTCAATTTCCAATTTCATTTATCAGTTTCCAAGCATAGGTCATCAATCCAAAAAATCAGGTAAGTATTCGTTAAAGTTTGTTCAATGTTTCTCAATTTACTAATATTCTCAAAATTATCAATGTTCTCAAAATGTTCAATGTTCTCAAATTTACTCAATGTTGTTTTACTAATGTCTTTTACTCTTACTCTAGCACAGTTGCATAAATAATTGGCCAATCTATTTATGTTTAAAGGTTCAACACTCACTGTCGGGCCCGAAGGTATCCTTGAATGGGTGTGGCGGCTGAAGATTCCGTGGCGATCGTAGCTCGAGGTCGTTGCGATCGTGGCGGTATGAGGGGGGGGGTACGGGAGGAAGATTCGTCAGGATGGGGCTAACTCGCTGTCACTGACTTTGAACGCTGCTGGACTGGGTATGAGGCGACCGTCGTTGGCGGGGAGCTCAGGTGGAGTCCTCCCCCCTCCGCCCCGCCTGAAGATGGTAGTGGGGACGGCTGGTCGAGTGGGGGAGAGACCGTTGGGTCCCTCCCAGCTGAGGGGGGAGGGACGCGCGGGGTGGCGTTCGGCGTCGGTTGTCTTGCTTCCACCTGAGCTGATGACGTCACCTACGAGGCTGACCGAAGGGGGCTAGTGGTGCCCAGCTCCCGCTTTACTGGGAAGTCGGCCCAGAGAGCGAGAGCTCACACCCCCCGCCTCCCTGGGAGCCAGTGTCGTCGGAGATGACACTGGGGATTTCCAGGGGTGCGGAAGGGTGCGCCTTCTTGATGGCCAGCTCGTAGGCGCGTCTGCGGCATCCTCGGCAGCTGGCAGGTCGTCGGCGCTGCTGGTGGTCTTGGCGGCAGGTTGGGAGAGGCTGGCCGCGCCGGTGGTAGCTCTTCAGCCGCTGCCAGAATTCTTTGCAGGCTGGACAGCGGAAACTGAAGAGCTTGGCGACTGTCTTGGTGCAGACGGGGCAGGTTGGCCTTGGCTTCCTGCTGATCTTGAGCATGATGCGCGGGAGTGTGGATGGTGTGGTCCTGCGTTTGCCGCTATTTGGTGCTGCCCGAGATGTTGTGGGCTGGGGTTCAGGTGGTGGTGAACCCGCAGCTGACGAGTCCGAAGGAGCAAAGATGCCGGTCCGGCTGCTGGATCTCGATGGAAGGGCTGGGGATGTCGGCAGCGATGCGAACGGCGATGCTCTGGGGGAGACGTTTCTCTCAGGTGGTGGGAGGGATAACGGACTGGAGATCGGCGATGGTGATGGTGGTTGATCTGTGGAGGGGGCCAAATCCCCCACAGGCTCCACAGACCTCGCCGCAGGTGCCTCTGCGGGCGCCTGCGGGGTCGCCTCAGGCGCTGCTGTCCTTGCCGCAGGTGGCTCAGCAACCACCTGTGCTTGGACCCGCTCCACTTTCTCCCAGGCGGTGTTGCGATCGAGGGTCAGCAGCTGGCGTTCCTCCAGCCAGACCTGCTGCCGCTTCAGTAAAATGTCTCGTTCGTGGGCGATGCGTTTGTAGGTAGGCATCCATTTAGCTATTTCTAGAGCAGAGAGGAGAGCAGCTTTTCCTGTTATGCTTCGCGCCGTTGGGGTGTCCGCACACATAGTGAAACGAATGAAGTTGGTTAACGTTTCAAGGGAAGGGAAGGGATCCGCGACGGGTTCTTTAGTCTCCACAAATCCTTCGGGGAGCTTCTTGAATCCTTCGTTTGCTGTCTCCACTCGCTTCCTCATGAGGAGCACTGCCGGGTCGGGCGATTTTGGGCCTCCTTCTAACACCCAATCTTCCACCTGCTGCTGGGTCATAGCCTACAACAATCGGAAACAAAAACCCTACTGTGACATCCTGATCTAGGAAAAGTGACTTCAAGATTCTACGTACTTCATCTACTTCAATTTTCCTAGCTGGCCATAATTCAGGACAACTGGCAGAGATAAGGTTTGGTTGATCTGAAGGATCCAAGTGAAATGTTGTGATCTGAAGGATCCAAGTGTAATGTTGTGATCTGAAGGATCCAAGTGAAATGTTGTGATCTGAAGGATCCAAGTGTCGTGTTATGTCCTAATGTGTGTGTGTATGTTCGTACATGTCTCCCTATTAGTCAGTTAGTTAGTCTTTTTCCCTAAGTGGAGTTGTCGATAATCGATCGAAGCATCTCGTTTTCGGAACGGGTAGCGAGAGGTCGATTCATTGGCGTCTCCACGGGATTTCTTTGGTGGTGGATTTTCTTCAGCTTCTTCAAACTCATCTGCTGAAGATTCAGAAACGGTGGATGGTTCAGGTAAGTCGATTACTGGTTTTTTCACTGGACTCATTGAGGGTTGTTCATCGTGGCAACTTTCGTTGCGATCGGTGTGGCGGTCGCTGTGGCGGTCGTCGTGGCGATCGTCGTGGCGATCGTCGTGGCGATCGATCTCTTCCCGCAACGTCTCGTTCCCGAGGTGAGTACTTCCTTCTTGCGTTTCTTGTTCGGCGTAGCGATCAAATTGGTGATCCGCATCAGCCGTTCTTTGTGTGTCCGAAGGGGAACTTATTCGGGTCGATGCCTCGTTTTGGGGTGTCCTCGATGAATTCCCTTTTTGGCGGTTGATAGGTGGAATCATGGTGGTAGTTTTTGCAGTTGTCGACCATCCATACTCTTCAATGAACTCTTCTCTTTCTGTTTCAGGTGTCATCTCTTCATGGTGTGTTGATGTCGTGGCGCCATGCGTGTCGGGTCTGATCCGTTCGGGGTCAATGAAGACTTCGTCCGGAACACCTAACTCGAATGCAGGCTTCAAACGGTTGATGTGGACAGTCTGGCGGCGGATATCCGGTAAGTCTCTTATCTCGTATGTTACATCCGAATACTTTTTCACGACTATCCAGGGTCCACTCCAGGGACTCCAAAATTTCTTAACAACCCCTGGGGGTGCTTGCATGTCTTTGAGGTACACGGCGTCACCGCCTTCGAATGAGCGTAGCGTTCGACGGTTGTTGATGGCGTCGCTTCGTTTTCGCCACGCTTCATGAAGGCTCTGTTGGGTGGCTTCTCTGGCTATTCTTAGATTCTTCAGCGTGGTGGATTCGTCTGGACGTGGTTTCAGGCTTTGTAGCGACTCGTTCGGCAACCGGAGTTCTCGGCCGAAGGTTAAGAAGTTCGGGCTGAACCCTGTGCTCTTGTGTGGGGTCGCGCGCTAAGCCGCGAGTGCAACGGGTAACATGCTTTCCCAATCCTTCGTTCTTTTTGAGATTTTAGCGATGATATTAGCGAGGGTACGGTGAAATCTCTCGCAGACTCCGTTGCTCTCGGGGTGATACGCCGTTGTGAAAATCTGTCTGATACCCCACTGATCACACAGTGCCCTGGTTGATCCGGCCGTAAAAGCGGTTCCGCGGTCCGAGACCAACCGTTCCGGAACGCCATGAGTGGGTATGTATTTTCTTGCGAGATTTCGTGCTACTGTCGTGGCGGTGCTATCCGCGGTGACATATGCTTCCGCATATTTTGTAAAATGGTCTATGACCGTCAAAAGATATTTTGTGGTTTTTCCTCCCGCAATCGGTCCGACAAAATCAATCCCAACGATTTGTCCGGGGCGCTCGGGGAGTAAAGGTTTCTGGATTGGATTTCGGAGACCGGGCGGGGTGTTGCGTCGTGAACACGTTTCGCATCGTTGTATGTTTTCGCGAACGTCTTTAGCTAACCCAGGCCAAGTTCCGAGTTTCCGTACTATCTTTTCCGTCACCTCCGCTCCGGGATGTCCGGCCCATTCATTTTTGTGACATCTATCGATGAGCCATTCCCGTAGTGAGGAGGGAATGAGCGGCACCCATTCATGTTGTCCGTCGTATCGAACGCGTGTCTCCCATACGCCGTTGGTTTTGCGTAGGTCCTCTCTGTGGCGGTCTAAAGTGATCGATTGGATCCAATTGTCGAGGTCTTGAGCGGCGATCATAAGCTCTCGCGGAAATTCGAGAGTAACTACAGCTATGTCTCCGCGGCTCAATCCGTCGGCATGACCCATTTGTGTTCCTGGTCGGTAGCGGGGTGTGAAGTCATACTCTGCCAATCTGAGTACCCATCGTCCGATGCGCGAAGTCGGATCACGGAGGTGCATAGCGGCGGTGAGGGCCATATGGTCGGTTTGGAGTTCGAAGGTCTGTCCGAGGAGATATTCCTGGAAGTGTCGAACCGCCCAAACGACCGCTAGGAGCTCCCGTTCGGTGACCGAGTACCTGGTTTCGGCCGGGTTTAATTTGTGACTCGCATACGCCACGGGCCTCTCTTCCCCATTAAAGCTTTGTGAGAGGACGGCTCCCAAGGCGAAGCCGGATGCATCGGTTGCGAGGGTAAACGGTTTAGTCAGGTCAGGATAGGCGAGTATGGGTTCACTGGTCAACTTTTCTTTGAGGTCATCGAACGCTCTTTGTTGTCGGGTCGTCCACTCAAAAGGCTGGGTTTTTTTCAACAACTCGGTCAAGGGCACCACTATTTCCGAAAAGTTCGGAATGAACCGTCGGTAGAAACTGGCGAGACCTAAAAAGGACTGAAGTTTTACTACGGAGGTCGGTACGGGGAATTCCTTGATCGCTTTCGTCTTCTCCGGCTCAGTGAGGATCCCTTCTGTTGTTATCCGATGTCCCAAAAAGCGAACTTCATTTTTGAGAAATTCGCACTTCGCGAGGTTGACTTGAAGTCGAGCCTCGGACAATCGATCGAAAACTTGTGCGAGTTTCTCAAGATGCTCTTCTCGTGTGGCTGAGAACACAATTACATCATCCAAATATACAAGACAATTATTTCCCAGAATTCCGTCTAATGCGTCATTCATTACGCGCTGAAATGTGGCGGGAGCGTTTTTGAGCCCGAAGGGCATCTTCTCGTAGTGGAAATGTCTTCCGAGGACCGAAAAAGCAGTTTTCTCCTTGGAATCAGCGTGGACCGGGATCTGATGGTAACCTGCGATGAGATCGATTGTTGAAAACCATTTACATTGTCCGAGCATTGCGAGCGTCTCCTGCAAACGTGGGAGGGGGTAAGCGTCTCCTTTGGTTATCTTGTTCAATTGACGAAAGTCGGTACAGAATCTCCAAAGCTGCTTTTCCCCCGGCGGCGTCTTCTTTTTTACTAATAAGACGGGCGCGCACCACGGGCTGGTAGACGGGCTAATCACCCCGGATTCCAACATATCCTTAATCTGCGTTTCGACTATCTCCCGGAGCGCGTGAGGAACGGGGTAAGGTTTTTGTTGAGTCACGGTGGGTTGGGTGAGAATAATCTCGTGGGGCACGTTGAGGTTGCATCCCGCCCCCGTCGGTGGCTTAAACAAGTCCCGGTAGGTATTCAACAATTCCTTCGTTGGCTCAGCGTCCGGTGTAGTTAAATGTTGCAATTTTTGTTCAAGGACGGTCTCAAATTGTGGTAAAGGCGGATCCCATTGATCGGTCGGAACTTCTCCCCATTCTTTCTCATCCGACGTTTCTTGAAGAGAAGTAATCACGCCTTCTTTTTCATCGTTTTGAACAATGGGTGGATCGTTTCTTGGGCGTTTTCGCTCGGGTGGGTTCATCTCGCGTAATATCATATCAAGATGTTGATCAATAGCGGGTTCAATCTTGGTGGTTGTTGAAATTTCCGAAATTTTAATTTCATTTTTATTTTCAGGTGTGGCGAGGACCGTGTCGAATGTGGCGATGGTATGCTCATTTGGTGTGGCGACGACCATATCGGGTGTGGCGACGACCATGGCGACATTGGTATTCGTGTGTCGATCGGGTGTGGCGACGACCGTATTCGGTGTGGCGATGACCGTGTTCGGTGTGGCGACGACCGCATCTGGTGTGGCGACAACCATCGCCGGTGTGGCGATGGTATGCCGAGTCGGTGTGCCGATGATCGCATCTAACATGGTGTCGGTGTGCCGATTTGGTGTGCCGATATCTTTGTCATTTGTGGCGTTGGTGTGCCGATATGGTGTGTCGACAACCCTATTTACGAATAAATCGGGCGTCGTGGCGGTCTGATGGGTCACTGTGGCGGCGGGCGCGTCGATGGTTCGTACCGCTCGATCAACGGCCGCGTCGATGTACCGATCAAGAGATGAGTCGTCAAACGTATCGGGACTCGTACCGGAACGTAGGTGGGCGGTCGGTAGTGGTGTGGCGACGCATTCTTCATCGCGTCCTACTCCCAGAATCTCAAAACGGACTCTTCGGGCTTCTTCCGTATCGCGTTCCTCCTCGTCCGGTGCGGAAACCGAATCCAATTTTTCGTGGCGAGTCGCATGATCGTACAAATCGGCGGGTGTGTCGATTGGTGTGGTGACTCCTCGGAAGTGTCTACTCCAAAATTTCATTCCACCGGATCCGCTGCTGTTGTTAGCGGAGGTCGTAGGTGTGCTCGTCGCGCCGGTACGTGTGTCGAGAACAGAGGTATCGCGTTCTACGACGTTGAGTGTGGCTGTTGCCGCCGAAAGGGTACTAGGGAGAGGTGTGCATGTGTCGCGATTGTGACTACGATCAACAAGCAACCCGGTTTCCCGCCCCTCCGGCCGCAACACCACACCCACACTGTACGGCTCATCTAGCGTCTCGACGGGCGTAAAAGGTCTTATTTTCCCTTCCGGTGTGTGGTATTTCATAGTCGGTCCCGTGGTGAAAGTAATCGGTACTCTTCTTAGCACATCTAATCCCAACAAATCGAGTGTGGCGCATTTACGTGCGAACACCAAAAAAGTATGCTCGAACGTGCACCCACCGATACGTGTTACGAGATGTTGTTCTCCCGAGAAATGCAAGGGCATCCCGTCCGCGCCCCACGCGACAGCTCGTGTCGGGTACAATTTTATTCCCTTGACGGGAGTTGATAAAACCGAAAGTGCGGCGCCCGTGTCGACAATCATGTCTCTTTCCTCGGGGCCCAAACCTACGGTAATTTTCAGGGTGCGTGACATCGGGGCTTCAACTGCGGGGATGTGGTCCTCTTCTGCAGGGGTTTCTTGTACCGAGCTATCTCCATCGTGTGTGCGGGAGCCGCTATTGGTTGCGAAACAGGGAGTAAACGCTTCTTCTTGTAACAATCGGCCTCTAGGTGTTCTCTCATGCCACAAAAGTCGCAAAAAATGGTCTTCTGCGGGCTAAAGGGGCAATTCACGGGGAAATGCGCGCGGTCGGCACAAAACATACAAGGATAGCGCGGGCTTGGCTTCTCCTCGTTTCGTGGCTCGCTTGGCTTCTCCCGGCGATAGTCCTCTTCTTTGTGGCGATTGTGTCGTGGTGTAGGGTCATCTTTCCGAGGGCATCGTGCTGCGAAATGATCGTGGCTTCCGCAGCTATAACATCGACGGTCGTTCGTGACGGCCGCGAGGTCCCATCTTTCCTCTATGTCGGTGGTATCGTCAAGTGTCTCTTCAAGTTCCTCTGCCTTACTCAACGCATCTTGAATATTTCGTGGTCGGTTGGTTATCAATAGGGCACTCATGTTCTTACCGACGCCGCGAATGAAGGCGTCCTTTGTCTTCTTTTCAACCCATTCGTTGCGTTCGTGGCGGCGTAGGCGCGTCCCCTCTTCCATGACGGCACATCTGGCTATCCCGCGCACGCGATCGGCGAATTGACGGAGCGTTTCGGTCGTATTGCGTTTAACCGTCCACAATAATGCTGCGGCATGCTGCGGATTTTTTTTCTGGAACCATCGCAACATGTCTTCACGGACGATTTCGTAAACGTTATCCACGTCAACTGCGTCATCGCGATCGATGAGGAATTGTTTGGCAATCCCGCGTGCTTTGGTGCGAAGTAGCCGATACCGTTGTTGTGAGGTTAGGCCCGCGGTCACTAAATCAAAATTCGCAAAAAATGAAACTACACTGAGTGCACCTGGTGTGTCGGGGTCCCATGGTTCGAGTTCAAGGAATACCGAGCGCGGTATGTCCCCTCTCTCACCCTCGTGTGTCGCTGTATTGTAACGTTGAAGGAGCACGTTCATCTCCCTCATCGTTTGTGTCATGATTTCAACAGCCTCTGTGCCGGCGGAGGAGTGTGTACCTTCTCCCCTATCACTAGCTCCCGACAAATTCAGAGACATCGTGTCGGTTGAAGAGGTATTTAGGGTGAGTGTGTCGACTTATGTGAACTACCACTTAGGCAAAAGGAAATCTGTACCCGTGTGTTCAGTTGTGTGTCGGTAGTACTTAGGTATAGTGAGAAAATCAGCTTCTCGTGGCGATTATGGCGATCAAAAAATATAGGAGGCTGCGTTGCGTCACTTTTCCTAGGAATACAATAAACGGATGCACATCCTACCTAATCCTACCTAATTGTATACCTGGTCAGTTTTCGTGTTTTCGATAGACTCTACTTTTAAATTTTTTAGAACTCGTGGCGAAACAAGACCTACTATTTTTTTGTGTGGATTCGTGTGAGGCGAACTCACAACAATCCCGCGTGTCGCCACAACCTTATACACCTTTGACGGTGAATCAAGTTGGGGAGACAAGAGGGTATTGCAATCCAAACCGCTGCCACCAATTTTGTAAGCCTTTAGGCCCCACGCTTGATGGCAGCTGAATTTAAATGAAGCCAACAAGCGGTGATGGGCGTTTGGGGGTCGTGTTGGTTGATAAAAATCAACGAACACGAGCACCAAACGTTTGCACACGAGTTCGGGGGGTTTGATTTGAAGTTAATTTAGCTGAAATAAAATATCGGAAAACACTTAGAATTTAAAATGGTAGCAAATGATATTTACCTGTGGCGACAAAGCGTGGCGACGTCGGCGACTGCGTGGCGATCGTCGTACAACAAGATTTGAAAGCCTGAAGGGCGAAATAAAGCGAAACAGGTACACAAGTGTGTCCTTTTGCCAGAGGGGCTGACGTTTGTCCTGAAGGGACCTAATACCAATTGAGGGGTGTCGTTGCACTCTCCTCTAACCTTTTACTGAACCAGGTATACTCAGAAGAAGAACTACAAAGTACAACTAGCAGGTGGATTTATTAGAAGTTAGGAACGGCAAATGACTTCCCACAAGTGTGGCGATGGGTGCTGAAGGCTTTCAAATATATATCACAAATTACAGTATGATTTCCAGTTTTCAACAAAGTACATTCAATTTCCAATTTCATTTATCAGTTTCCAAGCATAGGTCATCAATCCAAAAAATCAGGTAAGTATTCGTTAAAGTTTGTTCAATGTTTCTCAATTTACTAATATTCTCAAAATTATCAATGTTCTCAAAATGTTCAATGTTCTCAAATTTACTCAATGTTGTTTTACTAATGTCTTTTACTCTTACTCTAGCACAGTTGCATAAATAATTGGCCAATCTATTTATGTTTAAAGGTTCAACACTCACTGTCGGGCCCGAAGGTATCCTTGAATGGGTGTGGCGGCTGAAGATTCCGTGGCAATCGTAGCTCGAGGTCGTTGCGATCGTGGCGGTATGAGGGGGGGGTACGGGAGGAAGATTCGTCAGGATGGGGCTAACTCGCTGTCACTGACTTTGAACGCTGCTGGACTGGGTATGAGGCGACCGTCGTTGGCGGGGAGCTCAGGTGGAGTCCTCCCCCCTCCGCCCCGCCTGAAGATGGTAGTGGGGACGGCTGGTCGAGTGGGGGAGAGACTGTTGGGTCCCTCCCAGCTGAGGGGGGAGGGACGCGCGGGGTGGCGTTCGGCGTCGGTTGTCTTGCTTCCACCTGAGCTGATGACGTCACCTACGAGGCTGACCGAAGGGGGCTAGTGGTGCCCAGCTCCCGCTTTACTGGGAAGTCGGCCCAGAGAGCGAGAGCTCACACACCTATTAATCTGTTACCTATTAATTACGAGTATGTTTCTCAGTATGATACAATGTTTGTACCAACCCAAGTAAAGCAGTCTGACCCTCATTTTTCTCGTTTTCCTGAGTTGGAGCCCTTCATTTCAATTACGCATTCAAGAGTTAATCCCATTCATGCAGCAAGAATGTATTTTCAAAATTCCTTCGTTGATTTTTTCGGTTCTCAGTAAACCATATTATGGTTTACTGAGAACCGAAAAAACCAACGAAGAGGGAGTTTATTAAACTCTTTGCTGGTTCCCAAAATACCCATTTTTTGACACTGCTGGCTCTCTGAAGTTGTACCCTTTTCAAAAATTATGCGCTCATTCCAAATATATCATATTAGTATGATTAAAACGGAAATTTCCTCAAAAAAGCGAGAGCAACAAATCTTTTTTAGGACGTACCCCACAGTAAGACGTGATTATTCTCTAAATTTTTATGTGATTAATCTGGCGTGAAGGAAGACTACACTAAACGGAGAGACAATAACCACATAAAAATCCGTTTTAGATCATTCTGAATCCAAATCGGAGAAAAAATCTTTGGTGTGTAGAATATGTGTGAATGTGACAAAATCTCGAGTACTCTGCCCAGGCCAACCGATGTTGCATGTTTCCAACCGATTTTTATTGGATACGTGATTTTTGTTGTTTATTTGACGCGGAAATTTATCTAGTTGTGCACTACGTCGCCTGAATTTCGAAATTTACATTTAAGGGGGAGGAACGGGGGGTTATTTACAGCAAGGCGCATCCTTTGTACCATTGTGAACCAAGTCAGTCGTATCATCATGGCGCCTGGACACCACAAACCTCCTATCATATGGAAATTTGGGTGTTTTGACTCAAATGCAGACTTCATCTTCATCGGACTACCTACCAAATCTAACAGATAAAAATGGTATCTTTCCTGTAACCGTTGTGGTGCCAGGCTGGCTGGCACCGGGAGAGGAGGACGAGGGATGGTGGGGGGAGTTTGGACTCGAATTACCATCCAGGGTGTAATAGAACATGGATTTTAAAATGCTGTTTAAATTCATGCTCTAATGTCACCAAAAGTGTTATGGTGGCTAATGGATGGGGGGGGGGGAGGGTGTACGTGTTGGATACCTTTTTTATCGACTATGTACTTCCGATTTCAAATATCCAGTTTTGGACTCTCATAATACTAAAAATGATGTGTTACATCCTCTAAATTACATCAGATGAAACTGTTTTGTGCGGTTGAAAGGTAAATAGAAATATTTTACCGTTTATTGGTTGATATTCAAAGAACTATGTAGTTCTTTGAGGGGGTCCTAAGGGGGGAATAAGTTTAACCTTATTCAATGGGGCGTCCTCTGAAATGCATGAATTACTTTCACTTTCAAGGTTGGGAAAGACATGTTCTCCAAAGTTTTAGACCTTCCTGAACAGTTTTGGCTTATCTTGTCTGTCTTTCTCAGTGTTTGTCAGTAACGGGCGAAACTATACAAAGTTCTGTCCAATTTTGATGAAATTCGAATGATGAAATTTTGATGAATTGAACAAGAGCTAGCATGTAATTAAAATTCCGGTTTGTTGCAAACTTGGAATGTTTGATGTGTATGGAGTGTATACCTATGTACTCATAGATGATTTTATGATGAAATAAAAACAATAATAACTCACAATTATATCAAATAGATATAGATATGATGTATATATGAAGAACAGGACTAGTTTTAGGATTCCAATGATGACAATGCTTAACATTTTCCATGCTATCAATTTTGAGGTCTTTGTAATAGCTTCATTTTTTCGGAAATTCTCTGAAAGGAAAATTCTTTTGGCCAGCACTTCCGGAGTACTCTTGGGGTCGAAATTTGTTCAATATGCTAACAGGAAACATCGTTTTCTATGGTATGATCACCTTACACTACCATCTACTACATTGAGCTTCAAACAATTGAAGATGACATAATCAGAATTCGCGCAAAATTTCCTGTACAAGTGATCTATCACACCTCTATGAAACTAAGGTAATGGGAAAATCGACAAGTATCTATTAAACCAAGAGTACGTTGGATCAGCTATGTGACGATGAAGGTAGCTTATCTGTTGTTTGCACAAGAGCGCTGCGAGAAAATACTAATTTCTACACGGGCAGTTGGGAGTTAATCAGACCTGCTGGGTAATTGCTAACCTGCAAAATTCTTTTCGTTATATTTATAGGAGTACGTTTATCCAAAACAAACCTTCTTGTCCAAAGCACGAGTGACTGCGAGTCTCTTTGCAGCCATGGTAAATTTTCATAATGGAATACTTTACATTTACACTCTACGACTTCCAGAGTCATTGATTCCAATACGTTATTTTCTCTTGTCACAGTCTTCGTTCGTACCCAAGCACGTAACCTTTACTATCCTACCTCATGATCACAGCTTAAGTTATGTTCGCTATGAAAGAATTCCTCCTACATATTTCAAGGGCCTCGACAAGATTTATATGAGTATACTTTACTCTATCATAGCATTGATGTATTGGAGCTGTGCAGTAGTCGACAGAGACGTATCGACGGCGTCATGAGCCACGTTCATTCATATACAGCAGAACTCAGTTCATTCGTTACTCGAGGAAGATTGAATTAGGATCTGTCATTGTGAAATTGCGAAGAGGAAGTGTAGCGTCACTAGAAAACGACATCCTTGTTCTAGGTTTCCTGGTTAATCGGCACATTTCATGACAAAACATATCATACTTCCACTTATATTATATGAAAACTTCATTTCTGCTCAGAATTAGATCCTGTTTTAACATCAATTAGTTGTTTACTTAGTTATTTCACACGTGTAGAGTTAACTTCATGATTAAATGAACAGTTTCCAATCATTACTCATCATTTTCAATTTTCTGATCCTAAAATTCTTTGTTAGATCACCATCTGTCCTCCAGATAATTTATAATAATTCCCTCCTAAATATGTTTTCACTAAAACATCGAGATAAATTCTGTTCATCATAAATGGGCTAAATGAAGCAAGGATAACAACTACGTAGATAGTCATAGCAAACTGCCATTTATTCATCGTTTTCGAATACCTATTCATCAATCTAGTAACATTAAAATCTAGTATTCCTTAAATTCCATCAAATTGGAACTTATGATGAAGTAATTTCTTATTAGTTTTTCTTAAGTCTTTATGGTGTTCCAATGTCTTTTTCGACGCTAAAACCGATTTAGCAATAACTCCAAAAATATTGCACATTACACAAAATCAATAATTTTCAACTTTTTGAGAAAAAAATTCTACTTATGCAGCATGAGTTGATGAGAAAATGAAAATATTACTATATGAGAGAGTAGTCAGTCTTGTGGGTGTGAAACATAGCACGAATCGTAAATTTATACTGTAGCGTCACTACAGTAGTTATTATTAACAAAATTCCAAATTTCTAATTAGAACACAGTCATGCTACAAAAATTCATAATTTGGTTGTGCCACATCAATTTTTGCCACCGATTTTCCCTGCGTTCTCGCTGCTATCCATTCAAGTGTCAATTCAGTTTCTTCTCTAATTTTTCCCTACAATACAATCAACTCCTTGGTTAAACATTTTTAAAAACTCAAAAAATACTCTCCTCGTCACCTTGGACTTATAGAGTACCAACACGACTGTGTATTGTTGTTTTTTTCGGTAAACAGGGTATGTTTTGAAGATGAATACCTTAATTTTGTAAGGTTTTTACTACAACAAAAATCTTTAAAATTGGTTACTGTAAAGGCCTCTCACTCTGTTATTACTCTTTAAAAATAGGTACCTCTGGAAGGTGGTGCCACCTGTAGGCTCAGGTGACAACCATTGATTCTTACCCCCCTTCCCAGAGAGTTTCAGTTCGCCATCACGCTTGTTCGCTATCGAATCCCTCTCTCTTTTGTGCCATCACGTTTTGTACTTAATAGTTTTAAAATAAGTTATTTCGACTGTCTAATTTTCCTCTTAACTTCATAAAACCCCTCAAAACTGCTTATAACGAGTTCTTTTCGTCGTCCTGGAATTTCATCGTCTTCACCGCCGGCCGGCGTCGTCTCGGAGCGCTCCAACACCTGTGAGTACTACTCTCATTTCCGTTTGTAAGCAGTATAAATTCTCAACCCTTTTGCCTTGATATTAATCATTTAAATTCTTTAATACAGTCCATTGTCCCTGAGCTTTACACCAGCACGATCCTCTACAAGTGGTCCGATTTCGTACCGGATCGTAATTTAGTCGTTTTCTGTGATTAGACAGTCGAAACATTTTTCTATATATTTGTTAGTGAGAGTCAGCAATTTATTGAATTTGTTAAAATTAGGTAGGGTGGCAATATTATTAATAAATTATAGTGAATAAAACGGAACTCGTGCAATAGTTCGTAGGTAGGTTATCCGTGCAATAAGTTGTTGGCTGTTTTCTTAATAACTTGTGCAATTTTGTTGGTTATTTAATAGCTTTATTTACGTTGTTGGTTCCTATATCTTCTAATAAAGTATTGTTATGCGTTAAAATACTCTATTTTTATGCCTTAACTTATTGCTCGGAGTCTTTCTTTGTACCTCCCTTTCCCATTCTTTATTGCACGATCTTGATTCAGTTATTGTGACCTTGGTAGAAGGTCGTTTCACACGTCCCGTTTCTTCAACTTACCTGACTGTGATAATTCTTGTTCCGTTCTCTTTCGCAAAGCTTCGAGTTTGTTCGAGCGTTTGTTTACGTTTGAGACTTCGCATTATCTACCTGCCTACTTTTAGAATGACGGGCGATACACCTGCTGGGCCCACCACGTCTCCTGACGTCCTTCGTTCACTTCGCCTGCTCAAGCGTAAACGCGAGAGCGTATTTGCTCAATTGCAGCAAATTAAGAGTTTCACCGATACTACAACGGTTAAACCTGGTGTTACCAACATATTTTTGGCTAGCTGTGCGGATATAGACACTATTAGGAAACAGTTTGATAGTATTCAGAACGAAATTATTGAACTAAATTTAGACGCCAGTAGGGAAGATCAATTGTCTGTATCTTCTGTATGTTCCTCATTCAATGAAATGGTGTATCATATTCGCGCCATTGAAAACTCAGTAAAACGTGTAACTGACTCTCTAAATAATTCAACCTCTACAACTGTGGAAAATAGACCACAGATTAGGTTACCTAAATTAGAGGTTCCCGTTTGGAATGGCGATCCTGACACCTTTAATAATTTCTTTGCACTTTACAATGCTGCGATCCATTCTAGTTCATACCCAGGGGCCGTAAAATTGACATATTTGAGGTCATTACTCACAGGTACTCCACGTAAGCTCATTGAAAATTTGAATATTACGGACGCAGATTATGAATTAGCATATAAAACTATTTGCGATAATTATAATAATGTCAGGATTCGCGCTACCCATCATTTAAATAAATTGTTTTCTTTTGCACCCCTCTCTAGTGAGGGTATTTTGGATCTTCAATCCTTTTTGGATATTTTTGGTACTAATTGGCAAGCCTTTCTCAATTTAAATATTGGTGATGCGCACGATTTCATAATGTTTAGTTTAGGTTTTCGTTGTTTACCTACCAGTATACGCAGTTTGTTTGAACGTACCTTAGGTGATAGTGATAGTGATGTGCCCACCTTTGATGAACTGCTTTCATTCGTTCGAGAACAAGTACGCATCAAGGAAATCATGACTCAAACCTCAGCTAAACCTGTAAAACCCGCTTCTCCCGCCAAATTTTCGGCCGTGCGCAAATCAGTTTTCTCCACTTCTGCCGAGGTTCAGGCCCTTCATGTTTCACCTTCGGCCAGTGATTCCCCCTCGCAGCCAGTTGTTAGTGTTAGCTCTCAGTCGTCATCGACATGTCCTCGCTGTGCAGAAACCACCCATAGGATTTACGACTGTCCGGTGTACTGTAACTCGTCGTACGCTGATAAGCGCGCTTGGTTAGTGGCAAAGAAGCGGTGCTTCAAGTGCTTGGGTACTCATACCTCTTCCCAGTGTAAGTCTCGTGGTCGCTGTGGTACTTGCAAAAGTTCTTCACATCATTCTTCTCTGCACATTGCTAAGGACTCCACTCTAGCTGGTACTTCTAATGCCACCCAAGCCACTCCGAACAGTATTCCACCTCCAGTCTCAGTCTCTAGATCTCCCATTCATTCCTTGCTAACAGGTGCAAACAAAGGACCAGTAGTAGTCCTTGCCACCATTCAGGCGCTCATTCTCAATCGCTTTAACCAGTGGGTTCCAATTCGCTGCATTCTGGATCCAGGCTCTGAGATCAATATGATCACCGGTGACTGCAACCAGCGTCTTGGTCTTGCAGTGACACCATACCGGCAGGAGCTTTGTGGTGCGATGCAGCAGCCAGTAGGTGCTTCAGTTGGTATTGTTTCTTGTATGCTGTCCTCTCGCCTGTCACGTCTTACCCGCATACCCACACAAGCAGCTGTTGTATCGCACATATGTCACGATCAGCCCAAGATAGCACTTTCTAAGGAAGTATACGAGCGTTTCGGACACTTAGAACTTGCTGATCGAGCCTTTCATGAGCCAGGGAAGATCGATTTCCTCATTGGAGCGGAGCTGATGGATGAAGTGTTGCAGGGAGGTGGTGAGGTCATCCATGGAAGACCCGCTGCTATTCGTACCATCTTTGGTTGGGCCATAGTTGGAAAAATTCCTGCACCTAGCCAAACACCAGCCAGCTTGTGCATGTTGACTAGTGCCATGTCTCTCAACGAGTCAGTCCAGAGATTCTGGGAGGTGGAGGAGGTTGCCTCGGAGGTGCCATCAGATCCTCTCCACCAAGTTGCAGAAAGTCACTTTCGGACTCATCTCTCTCGCCTACCATCAGGGACCTACTCGGTAGGGTTGCCATTCAAAGACCCCTCTTCTCTTCCACCTTTGGGTGAATCACGCGACATCGCACTCAAACGGTGGCATAATCTTGAGGCCAAACTTCGCAAGAATGCACCACTTCGCATCGCTTATCATTCGTTCCTGCAAGAATACCTGTCTTTGGGACATATGCGCCCAGCTCCTTCTCGAGGCCTCTGTTTCATCCCGCATTTTGCTATTGAACGCAACTCTACCACCAGCCCAGTTCGAGTGGTATTTGACGCCTCTTGCCGTGATACCTCGGGACATTCTCTAAACGATCGTTTGCTCACTGGTCCACCGTTACAGAAAGATATCTCTGATGTACTGACCCTTTTTCGTCTCCAACCAGTTGCATTAACCACGGATATTCGGATGATGTACCGGCAGATCCGAGTTGCAGAGGAAGACTGTCTCTACCAGCACATACTCTGGCGCCCCGCTGAGGACCAACCTGTTCAGGAGTTTCAGCTACAGACTGTAACGTATGGCACCAATTGTGCTCCATTCCTTGCCCAGCGAATCTTGCTACAACTGGTGGAGGATCATGGAGCCAACTACCCCTTAGCTTCTCAGGTTCTGCGAGATTCAACGTACATGGATGATTGTTGTGCTTCTGTGGAGACTGTCGCAGCTGCTAATCAGCTCAAACAGGAGCTGATTGATTTGCTTCATTGCGGAGGGTTTGAATTACGCAAGTGGGCGTCAAGCAACATTGAAGTACTCACTGATGTTCCAGTTGAACACAGAGCTTCCTCCTTGCAGATACGGGCTGACAGAGCGCCTTGTCTTCATATCCTGGGTGTATTTTGGGATCCTACGTTGGATGTTTTCTCTTACAACATCGCCCCTTCTTGTGAAGCTTCAACCAAGCGTGCCATATTGTCGCAGGTTGCTTCGGTCTTTGACCCACTAGGCTGGTTGGCTCCCGTCATTTTTTGGGCCAAAGTCTTTCTCAGAGAGCTGTGGTGTGAGAAGCTGGACTGGGATGTTCCTCTACCTGAGCGGTTTTCTTCACGGTGGGCGGCCTTCGCTGGTCAACTCTCGTCGCTTTCTAACATTAAATTGCCCCGACTGTGCTCTCTTCCACATGCCACTTATCACCAACTCATTGGATTTTCTGATGCATCCAGCCTGGGTTATGCAGCTGCCATCTACCTGCGTTCAGTCTCTGATGATGGTCAAGTGTCTTTGCAGTTGCTCAAGGCAAAAACCAAGGTTGCGCCGCTGCAAGTCCAGACTATCCCTCGCCTTGAGTTGTGTGGTGCTGTGTTGCTGGGCAAGCTTCTATCCTCAATGAAGCTGATTCGTGAACGTTTAGGTATAGAAGAAGTCCACCTTTGCACCGACGCTACTACTGTTTTGTCTTGGCTACATACCTCTCCACATTTTCTCAAGACATTTGTGGCAAACCGGGTAGTCGAAGTACTGAACCACACACATCTCTCGCAATGGCACCATGTTCCCTCTCATCTCAACGCTGCTGACTGTGCATCTCGTGGCCTGGAACCATCGTCTCTTCTAGATTTCTCTCTCTGGTGGTCGGGACCCTCATTTTTGCATGCTGCAGACATTGAATGGCCCTCTGCTAGAACGTACTTGCCACCACTCTCAGGCTTTGAAGAGTTCAAGCCAAAGTCCTTGCCTGTCACTACATTACTCACGGCCTCTTCTCCACAGGGACAAGTTGTGTTGGACCTCATTAGCCGCTTCTCTTCATTCACCAGAGTCCGTAGGGTCCTGGCCTGGATTCTTCGTTTTCGGCATAATGTCCAACGAGGAGTTACTCGTATTCGTGGTGCTCTCAAAGTCAGTGAGCTCTCACGTGCTTCGCAGCTCTGTGTGAAGTTCACCCAGACTCACTTCTTTGCCACAGAACTTCGTGCCATCTCAAAGGGTCGTGCTTGTGGCAAGGCATTGCAAGCTCTCACTCCATTTATCGATGAGGATGGACTTCTCAGGGTGGGCGGCAGGCTTGGCAGATCTGTTCTACCTGCACATAGCAAACACCCACTGTTGCTACACAAGGATGCTCCCCTCGCCAAACTATTGTGTCGGCACTACCACGAGTGGCAGTTTCATGGTGGACCTCAAGCCGTGCAGGCAGCTCTTCAGAGAACATATTGGATTCCTGGACTTCGTTCTCTCCTGCGTCATTGTATACACCAGTGTATTTCCTGCAAGCGTGCTCGTCTTACAGTGACACATCCTCGTATGGGAGACCTCCCTGAAGTTCGCACCAACTCCCTGCACCAACGGACTCTTGACTGATGCTGCAGCTGTCATGGGGGGGAAGTGGGTCACAAAATATACAATTTTGGGTGGGCGGTGTAAAGGCCTCTCACTCTGTTATTACTCTTTAAAAATAGGTACCTCTGGAAGGTGGTGCCACCTGTAGGCTCAGGTGACAACCATTGATTCTTACCCCCCTTCCCAGAGAGTTTCAGTTCGCCATCACGCTTGTTCGCTATCGAATCCCTCTCTCTTTTGTGCCATCACGTTTTGTACTTAATAGTTTTAAAATAAGTTATTTCGACTGTCTAATTTTCCTCTTAACTTCATAAAACCCCTCAAAACTGCTTATAACGAGTTCTTTTCGTCGTCCTGGAATTTCATCGTCTTCACCGCCGGCCGGCGTCGTCTCGGAGCGCTCCAACACCTGTGAGTACTACTCTCATTTCCGTTTGTAAGCAGTATAAATTCTCAACCCTTTTGCCTTGATATTAATCATTTAAATTCTTTAATACAGTCCATTGTCCCTGAGCTTTACACCAGCACGATCCTCTACAGTTACTATACCCCGAAAAAAATTCTTGTGGAAATCAAAGCGTGTGGGGTTGAATCGCATTGAAGGAGTGCAAAATCTGTGTTGACCTCAGTCGTCTTCTGCAACCTTATCAGCTAGTTGCTCGAATTTTTCGTGTTCCAAAACTGTAAATTGGTTCGTCGACATCATACGGACGATTTACGAATGCTTCGAATCAGCTCACAGTAAAAATGAGTGTAGCCATTAAGGTGGTGCTAGGTATATTAATCAAGTCAAGGACACTTCCAAGGACATAGATACTCTGAATGCACTTTTTGCGCAATGAGCACCTACTAGTCGGGAAACTGCAACAAAAGCTATTTTTCTATCTGCAACCCTCCATGACGCGATCTCAAAATCTTTGTGCAGAACAATCTAGTTCGCGTTAGCATTTTCCTGTTTCCTCTACTCGCTTCCTTTATTTCGTACCTACGATTTCAAGCTATAGCGCTAATTACTGCGCAAACCGTGCTGTATGACAGAACAGCTTTATCTGTCAACCTTGGATTGGTCTCATTCATAGTAAATACTGTAGTTGATTCGCGTGTCCTCAGAATTTTCATAGCTGGCTGACGGAAACCTCGAATGTATTTAGTCATGAATGTGTCAGCATATTGTCAACATTTTATCCGCAACTTGAGGCTGCTCTTGAACGGGAATAACACGAAGCACTTGAACGGGAAACAATGCTCTAAATGTGGAAATATATTCTCCGATGTGATTGATGGATGTTACAATCATGGTCCGATTTTCAGAGCTTGAGGGAGACCGAGGCAAGCTCTACTTGAGTTTCATCGATATCAGGCAAAGAGAAGGGCTACTCACCCGTTTACGCAATTCTCACATTTACTTATTAAATTAACATTTACTATTTCTTCCAAATTAATGACCATATTTTGCTACTTGAATTTTCGGGATGGTTTCCCTGACCTAAAACGTAGCATTTCAACGGCAAATAATGATCTGGATGTAAAAATATGTCCCAAATATAATTATTTTGGGAATTTGACATTACTAAAGGTAGGAAAGCTTTGCATCAGTACAAAAGTAAAAAATAGGGTGCAAATTATTTCACAATGGTTTATTAATTTTCTGTGAAATTCACCAGTGTGCAAAGAACCAAATTTTTATTGGTCAATACAGTCGTTGAATAACCCCTCTTTAAATAAGCCCAGTATCCTCTTCAGATCACGCTAACTGTCTCAACCGTCTCTCTAGGAACACAAGGCTTTCAATGTAGGGCGCACATTTGGTGGAGTAAGGTAGATAAGGAGATCACGACATTGTCTCTTGGACTTGTGTCTCAAACACACAGTCAGTGAATATTCTCATTCGAATCTTCTCACACAGTCTGAATAAAGTATCTCGTTCCATTCTGAAAAATCGTATGTGTTTTTAATGAATGAAAAAACAATGCTTTTATATCGAGAGTTTCTGAGCTAGGGCATTATGAAAATTTCAACCCCCATTTTCATCTTGAAACTCGAACTATAAAGTTTGAAGGAAGGTTAACAAAAATGTTCAATTCCGAAGGTTCATTATTGAAAATAATAACCTAAATGAGGTTTCCAAACTCAAAAGTTTCAAAAAAAACTTCGACTAAACTCAAAACTGAGTCTAGCAGAAGTCTACTGAAGCCGGCCGTGGCAGAGTGCACCTTTAAGTCTCACAGCACATAGTACAGTGTTTGCTCTTTTGATTTATTGCCTGAGATACGTACTAAACCAATCCTGGCATGACGAAGCGCTTTTTCGAGTAACCATGTTCCCAACTTCTGTTCAATCCGTTAGAACGTCCGCTTAAGGGAAGACTGGATTAACAAGTGGGCGTGAAGCCGCATAATGTTCACCGGGAGTTTTCAATCTACCCTCTCATTATCCTGTAATCTGAGTGCCGGAAAAGTGTAGTTTCTGATAGATGGGCTTCGTAGTATGAAATTCAAAATTAACGCAAACGATTTTGTTGAAAATCTTTTCTCGTTGGGGTTGACTTCAACTTCCTTCGATAGACTAGTCCCCAAACTTCGCTCAGTAGATTTGACCCTATTCTACTCATCATGTTCCTATTATATGCCGAGAAGCAGAGGTACGCTTTGGTAGTTTGAATGGTTTCTTTCCAATCTTTATCTTCAGAGTAGAGGAACCATACGAATCACCTGTGCTTACCGAACAGTATCAGAACCCGCTATCTTTGTCCTCACGAGTGTCATTCCTATTCAGCTGATGGCTTCAGAGAGGAAAATAATCTTTGAGAGAAGGGATGAAGGAAACAGCGCCTGCATGGCCAAGGAAGAAAGGGAGCGCACAATGGCTAACTGGCAAGATTTGTGGACGGGGAGAACGTAGAGGAAGGTGGACTGCCAAACATTCAGACGTGGATGGAAAGGAATCATGGAAAAGTGAACTTCTTTGGACTTTTTTTATACCTATTTGCGTAAAATGGGGATGGTATCTGCCCCAACACGTTCTCAGTGCCAGAACAAAGATGACGATGATATGCTCCACACCTTCTTCAAATGCCACCAAATGGGCGCCTGAAAGAAACCAGCTGATGGCAGACCTGGAGTTAGCTCCCAGAGTTCAACACCGGAGGCAGGATGCTGGACTGCTGTTGCAGAGTACACAGAAAGCATCCTTACAAGTAAGATACTCTTAGAACGAGAGAGAGAGAGAGAGAGAGGAGGGAGCATCAGGTCCGCCCCCTCACCCAAAACTGATAAAACGCCCCAGACTCAGCATTAAACGGTTTCAGGCTGAGTTACAACGTGGGAGAAAAGGAGCTGTTGTTTTAGTGGGTTTGAATCCCACATAACCTGAAGACGCGGACCCTTCCAGGTATCTTACGAGATCCAACTCCACCTATGGCTCTTACAGATTTTCTCACCTATCTGCAGAAAAAAAGTCTTGGGTGAATAGACTCTCAATCACTGAAAAATCGCAACTATTGGCCAATTCAAGAAGATTGGAGGGACTAACCCGATATAAAACTCATGTTTTTAAAACCCGGTGTCTAATTTACCACTTCTTGAAAATCTTCCGTAATGTTTTCGTCAATACGATTTTTTTTTTTGTTGATTTATGATTTATCTCTTGTTACGACAAGGTACAGACATCTACTTCACATATTAATTTGTTGTAACTTTATTAAAATACAGAATTTCAGCTAATCCTCTGCCCTCCAGTTCCAACACTTACCCCCACATTCATCTTCTCATTAGACGTGGATCGTTGGTTAGGGACCTGCGCCTTTATCCGCGCTTCTTAACTGTGACAAATGGTGAGCGTACGTTTACGTCGGACCCTCCGGCTTTCATGAGCTCCTTCCGAGGCTTTGTGCTTGTTTCTAAGTCGCTGAATAATTTATGGTCGTCGTCCCATGGCCAGGTAAGTTGGATAGACGATGTTAGGTAGGTATGGTATATGGTATGGATAAATTCGTTTTTATCGAACAGCGAAACACTGGACAAGAATTGGTCACAATCAGTCATGGAACCAAAGTTTTTCGAAAAGCTCTGAAATTCAAAATGCGAGTGGTAATGTGATTTTGGTTGACCCGAATCACAAGTGCAAAGCTTTGTGAAGTGTGCTCCATTGAAAATTTCTAGCAAAGCAGTAAAATCCCTGTCCTAACAATATGACAGAAATTCAATGATAAAGGAAGAAGTGCACCTACATGCAACTCCCGATAATTGAATTTCTGCATTGAGTTTGCACACCCACATCCTCGTGGAATAAATATGCGCATTCTGTGCACGCCCTTTTCACGTTATTAGAAGTGATTCGATTTGTATTCCGTTTTGTTGCTCCCGCTGTAACAAAAGGGAGAACTGTCCAGTTGAATTACAATCGAAAGAGACTGGGGAAAATAGGTGGGCAGGATTTCTGCGCGATATCATTCCGGTAGGGAAAATAGGTCTGGCTCGTTTATTGACCGTTTATGTATATATCGTTTTATTGAATGGTTTGATAGCTTCCTATATGCACGTAATAACGTACTCCTCATTCCATCAGTTTCAAGTTAAAATATATCCACGTTCAACCTATAGAACTAATCCATTGTTCTGATAGTTTCGAATTATTCCCGGTAAAATTAAATTTTTAATCTTTACGTTTTACTTCAAGTGATTGGTGTTTATTTAAGCTAATTGAAGAGAGGAAGTTGATGAAATATGTCTCCAATAAGTTTCCCTTATGGAATAGGGGTGGAAGTCGCAAACTTAAGCATTACATAATATGTAATTCTTCTTTCAAATTCAGTTATTCTTGAGAATTCGTTCAAATTTCAATTTCACATTTTTGAGACACTAAATATTATTTAGTGTCAAGAATAACTGTACAATTTGAGTCATAGATGGTTCCCATTGTATTTCACACCCTCCCCAGTCATTTCCACTGAAGAGTCTGCGACGTAAATGTTAGTGCTCATGGATGTAAGGACAAGTACCTCTCAACTGTTTGATGAAAGAAAAAAAGGGGGTTATCACTCTCTCAACTGATTTGCTGTTCTCCGAAGGTCTCCAAGAGGGTCGATCTATGATTTGTCGTGTATGAAATTTCATCTTTATAGGGACAACCACGGGATACATGCTTCGATTATACACGCTACCGCAGCTGACCTGATTTCCTCTCAATATCTTCGATCCTCAATAGAGGTGAGTTAGCTCCATCGATGCTGATCTGACTTCCTCTAGACAACCCATGCCAAAATTATTGGCCAAAATGATGATGGCATTTTAATACTCATCAAAATAGGTGTTGCGGTACGAGCCTGATTGAGTAACTCAACAATCTGACAGACACACAATCGCAGGTTTTGTTCTGTGATATATCAATATTGAATAAAAATAATACATGTGTTCCAAAACTGTTAGGTAGTACGTCACTGCTGTCGTATGAAGGAGGATGAGAGAGTGGCAATAAGTGTGAATCCCCGTACGAAATGTTTGGATTCCAACAAACCATCTCCTTGATTAGATAGTATCTAATAGTTATTTATCTAATTATACGTGATCAATCTTTGATTACATAATATCTAATTAATCTTATATTCCATGTATGACATTTTGAATGTACAATAATTGTACACTAACTGGTTCATTTGAGTATGAACTCATCACAAACCCACATCATGATCTAGACAATAATTGTCCTAGATCATGATGTGGGTTTTGTGATATGAGTTCATACTCAAATGAACCAGTTAGTGTTACAACATGCGTCGATAGTGCAATACGAAACAGGAGTAGGGGTAGGTAAGTA